>JARHVA010002754.1:2110000-2187500 GCA_037957365.1 Torreya grandis | reverse complement strand
TATTATAATGGTAGGAATTTTAAAAATAAGGATAGTAAATACATTTTATCAAAATTTAAGTTCACTTACACATTTTATACTCCTTACCATCATCAATGCAATGGTAAAGCCAAATAAACCAAAAATACCCTTAATAAGATATTGAAAAAATATAGTATATATTCCCTCATTAATTGGATTCTAAATATCCATCCTATGCTTTGGTCTCATCACACTAGTATTCACACTAACACTAGGGAAACTCCCCTTTCTCTAGTCTACTACTCTAAAGTAATCTTTCCACTAGATTTGGAGTTACCACCATTATGCATATATATTCATGATACTATTTACAATGAAAAGTCTCATGAACCCTAACTTCACACTTTATGTTTACTTGATGATATATGAATGAAAAATATCTAATACAATCAATAATATACAACTCATATCTCTAAGAAACATAATAAGATATTTAAAGTTAGAAAAAATAATGACATAGATTCAGTGTTTAAATTAGATTACAAAAATGGAAAAGAGGGTAAATACACCTAAAATTATTGGGGACCTTATCTTATCAAATACATCCTTGGATCTATCTCTTATTTATTACAAATTAATAAATGACACACTTTCAAAGAGCCAACCAATACTTAATTTCTCAAAAATTTATTTTGTTTGATGCATGTAATTCATAAAATTATTTTTTTCCTTATTTTTAATTTATTGTATATATATTATTCTTTTTTATTGTTAGTTTATATTTTATTATAAAATTATTTTTAAGTTTTATCTGACTCTTTTATGTTGTAACTTTTCTTCCTTTGTCTACAACTTTGGATTTATTTTCATCTACTTTATCATCACCTTCGTGCTCCCTCATCCTTATTTTACACCATTGGATTTTACACTTTATCACCTATTTTGAACATCTAGGATCCCTTATTTTTAAATCTCTTGTTTTTTAATTTGTGAGTTACATGGTAATTCCTTTGGGAATATAACCAATTCCTTCTCAAAAATTATCATCCCACATGACTTTTTTTAGAATATCTTTATTTCATTTCCTAGTTTTTTGTATTGTTGACTACAAGAGTTACACCTTTGTGAAGGTAGTTTTAAACGTTCACAATCTGAAGAAACATGGATAAAATCATAGGATATGGGTGGAATAATAGATGGGTTTAATATATATATATATATATATATATATATATATATATATATATATATATATATAAAAGGTTTATATCCCCTTGATGTATCAGTTAGGATCTCTACTCTACACTACCATCTTGTAAAAGAAAAGAGAAGAAGGTAAACTGAGAGTAAAACCTATCTAACTAAGGTGATACACAAAAATGTGTCTTGAACTTTTCCAATATGAACTAAAGTGATTAATATATACATGTAAATTATTTAAATTCTCAAATTAAATCTTAAAAACAATAATACTTCACATAGAGGCTAGGCTTAATGCATGATCTAAGTCAGCTAGTCAATATGTCTCTCAAAGACACTAAAGAAATATCACACTTACCATACATAAAATATGATTGAAGAAAATTATGTACATATAATGATGTGATAACACATGAAAATAGGTAAATAATAAAGTAAAAGATGAGAGGAAGCATGTATTATCACTACCATTCACCAACTAACCATTAATATACACTAAACACAAACTTTAGGGAGGAATGAACTCCCTCTTATTCATTCAAAATAGGAAAGTAAAAGTGTTTTTGTGATCCTGGTATTATCATAAATTATGTTAATGATTATTTAAAATACCAAAAATATGATTACATTTAGATAATTGAGAAAGATGAGAGAGAAAGAGATAAGAGCCAATAAACTAAGAAAATCATTTACTTAATCCTTCTCCAATTGATACGTAGTATTTTCTTGAATATATCTCATCCAAATTTTTAAAATGGTGTTTATTTTGAGGTGATACATGTATTTAAAGTTTAATGAGTCTTTGGGTATTGATATATGATGTTCGACTAGCACAATCTCCTAAATCTTTGCTTACACACCCTACATTCTTGGTTAAGAAAAGTCTTCCTTGAAATTAGGTCTTGATCCATGAGAGTAGGTCATAATGAATTGATCACGTATAAATTTTAAACCTTATCCAAATCATTAATGAGGTCTTTCAATATGTATTGGTATATTAGAGCTCTTTGATGCTAGTTTTACTTCTTCAACACCCTAGGCATTGGAAGGAAGGACTCTTAGGAGTCTTAAAGACATTTTCAAACTTTAAATCTTTATCAAAAAATATTCATGACTTATTCCAACTTGAGTAGTAATTATAGGGATAAATAAACATTAATAAATCTATTTTAAATGTTTTTATGGATCATTTTAGTACTTTGAACACTTGATTCTTCCTTGTGCAAAAGTGGTGTAGGAGAGAGAAAATTGGTTTTTTTAATGTTATAGGAAAAATTACACCATGTATGTCTTATAAAAATTAAATCATACCTAAAATAATTAATTTATAGCCATCAAGTAGTCCACAAGATGCAATGTTTCTCCCATACTTTACCCATTCTTTGTAACCCTCATAATAGGTAAAGCTCCTTATCTAGAAGAATATGGAGATTAATATGGAAACATGAGAATATTTTGGATGCCCATTAATATATTATAGTTATAAACAAAATTTCATTATCACATTTTGAGTGTAAGTGTTCTTTCTAGCTCATTTTCTCTCCCAAATTAGGCCTAAATAGCCCTCCTAGGCCTAAAAGTAGAAATATTGATCCAAAGATCTACCTCACACGTGAAAACACCTAAAATAATTTTAATAACTTTTACTATGATATCACCAACCTCCATGTCATTTTTTGGTTCTTGAGACCCTGTGTAAGTATGTAAACCATGAAATCACCTTCCCACCTAGTCTCATTTTGACCCTGTTTGGAACTACCTTGGAAAATAGGCTTGGTTCAACCACCTAAAAATATCCCATGAAATTTATTTGAATTAAATATTTATTATAAATACCAAATGACATCATATAATTATTTTTAAGTTGTCCCTTTCTTAGAACACCTAAAAATTCTAAAAACATGTAAAAATATGGCATTTATGATAGTATGTATAGGTGGCATCAGCATCAAAGTACATGTATATAAACACCCTATAGTATTTAAAAACATACAATATGTTTAAGGATAAAAATAAGGAATTATATGTGAATTTTAGGTCCATTTCCCTTGACTAGTCACAATTAGGGTTTGATTATACATAATTTTAGGTACATCTACTTGTTCATAAATAATATGGGCATAATCAAACAAATAATGCCACTAAGTTTGATTATACATAGTCCCATAGAACTTGATAAGATATTATACTCCCATTAAAATCCTTTGTACCATTCCAAGCATTGAAAAGTGACTTAAACCTGGCTACCAAGCTTACTTAGGAGCTTGATGAGGTTGTAATTACTTAAAAAGGTTTGAAAAAGTTTGTTTTTACTCCAAATGGTTACTTGAGGTATATGTTACTCATTTTATCCTTATATAATATATAAATTCATGAATTTTCTCTCAAGATCATTTTGAAATCTTAGAATGATGCTTAGGGTTCCTTGGTAGCATGGTGTTCTTGACCCTAATTCTATCATTTTTTGCATTCTCCTTGGAATGAGCACTTTAACAAGGTTTAAGACCTTTATGAACATGTAATACCACATAATATTACCAATTATAACTTTAATTGGTCCTTATATTTAGTCTTAGTCTCTTCTACATTGTTTACTCAAATAACATCCAAAATCTTGATAAACATGGGGATCAAAGTATTTGACAATTACCTTAAAAACACTTACCTTATAAATTCCTAAACTAAGTTTTAAGGAGGTTTTCTTCATTATTTTATTGTACCTTAATTACACCTAAATAACTCTAATAATTTATCTCTTATTATAATACTCATGACAAATCATATAGCACCATCATAATACATCCATTAAGGTATGAAATCCTTAGGGAGGTCTCTTAAGTTGACAAACTATCCATATACAATCTTAACTGTGTTCTCTATGCATATAAGGCTTATAATAGACTTATTTCACACAAGAGTGTCTCTATTCATATTTAATACTATATTAATACTATCAAATAATATCATGACCTCAAAATTAACCTCTTCATCTTCATGAGTCCTCATAACTTTTGTTATCTTCCATGATGTCCATCTAGTTTGCTCATCAGGCCTACAATTAAGATTTGAAATTTTAAGAGATCATGATCTTAAGACCTTACATATAATGTCCTATTAAGTTAAATATATAATACCTAATATTTTATAATCCATTCAATATCATTATAATCTCACTAAGATACCTTCACACACTAAGAATCTCATTAGACCTATAACTATATCTTGTAGAAGGATCAAATGACCACCTAGTCTATCTCAAGAAAGACCTTTTCAAGATGAAGTTACCTAAAAATTTACCTTGGATTAAGTATATTTATGTTACCTAAAACATTATCATGGACACTTCTCAAAATATATACATTCAACTGATATATCAAGATTGCTTAAAAATTGTCGAATCTCAAGTTAATATAGGTAATCAGTTTTCTGTCAAAAATCCCTTTATCAAATACAAGTTTATGATTATTAAAAAATTAAAAATGTCTTATTTAAACCTTAAATCATACCCCTACAACCATTTTTATCCATTTATATTTGATTTGAATAAATGTAAACAAACCTAGACCTTGTATGGATGATTAGGTCATAATGACCCCCTTACACTCTTAGTGATATTGATAAAGATTGGGGTAATAATATGAAAACCAATGACACAAATTTGAATTCAATTATTTTCCCTATAATTTACCAAGATATTTATACATAAATCTTTTTCTCTTGCCTATACTAATAAAAAATTGATGGTCCTTCTAGAGCTGCCAAGGAGGTGGATATGAGAAATAAATCAAATTATTTCATTTTAAGACATAAAACATATTAAAAATCCTTTATTTGAACTTTTCATGGACAGATAATGTTTTTAATATTATTTAATTTCAACTTTGACTTGAATAATTATATGGATGGCCTCAAAATAGGCCTTTTTGTCACTAAAAATACTAGAATCACTTGAGGAACCTGATGAAACTATTGTAAAATGTGTCCATTGGATCTTTTCATCCCTGTATAAGTACACCATGTCCTAGCAAGAAAATTTTAAATTGGTATGGATGACAATTTGACCTATGAGGTAAAAATTGTCAATATTTTAATGATTCAACTAGGAACCATGCCTGTTATGCTTGAGATCCAGACCATTAACATCTCTTTTGGACTCATGATACCAATCTTACACTAAAAAAATCATGATTAGACTTTGACCAATGATCATACGTCTTGACTTAATATAAGATATATTTTTCTACTCCTCAAAGATAAGAAAAGAAAAGGCAGCAAAACAAGGTAACTAGACTAACCAAATGCATGTGATAACAAAGCACTTATTGAAACAAAACATAAGAAAACTAATGTTCTAGGATAACACTTGGAGGAAAACAAAATTGACTACAACTTAACTGACTAGAATTCTCCTTAAGGATCAAAAGGAAAGTTTTTTGGTTTATTTACTCCATGAGATATGTAATGGTATGTGAAATCACATGTGATTGACTTCTTACTTGGCTGAGCCTTTATATTGAATTCCAATACATTTAAAATACCTTATAATAGGTATACATCAGAAAATAGATCTCCGATGAATATATACTAGTCTTTGAATTCATTATCTACCTTCTATAGTTTCTCTTCTTTAGAAATAGTCTCTAAGATGGATAGATATTGGTTTTAAAACCTACAACATCATGAACCTCATATGAATAATTAAAGTAACATACCTGGTCCTTAGTATCATCTTGAAGACTTTCAACTTATCCATCATTATCTCCACAAGAGAGAATTTGTTACTCCTTGAGAAATTATGGCCAAAATATATCCTCATTGTTTTCAAAGAGTACATCAAGGTTTACAAATGAGGTGAGAGGATGATAACCCATGATGAGTATCTCAAATAAATCACCATATAATGAGGCTACCTCTTAAAAAGGTAAATTTACAATACCATCACTCTCTATATTATTAATTTGTTTACCAAAACTACCTCATATTGCCTTAATCAACTCATACTTACCTAAGAGAAGTGAGTAACCTAATTCCAAAGCTTCAAATAAATATTCACTATTCTCATGATTGGTACAATAGAGATCAAAACAAGGATTTACCTTCTCATCTTCATGCTCAATCACATCAAAAGGAATCTATTAAAACAAGTCAACATTTCCACCTTCTGTTGTAACTTTTACATCTAGTTTCAAAGATAAAATGCCTTTTGTCTCATTAAGAGGAGTACCAATAAATATTTATTCTTCATGTGTGATTTCCTCATCTTCACCACACTATCATTGATAATAATTTGTAGTTGTAACTTCTTTATTTGGCCATGGTAGAATAGCTCCTCTTTAAGAATGGATATGGCGAGAGGATAATGAATATTCTCAGGAGTTTATTTGGGATTCAAAGGGGTACTTTTGTAATTTAATGTCTTGGAAATGGAAGATTATTTTAGGAATGCTTCCTCTTTGCAAATAACCATTTCAACATTCTTATAATCTTCTTTAGGTTCTATCTTAGCTACAACTTCATTTCTAACCTTCTCAACTAGGATGTCTTTCTTGTCTTGATATATTTTTTGGATTGACCTCCAAGAAGGAACAACTATAGGTAAAAGGTATTCTTTAGGCTCAAAATATATAATACTCACCTCCTCCATCCTCTCCCAAGAATTAACTACTTGGTTCCAAGTTAGGAATTAGAAATTAGTAGGTTCATTTGAAGGTCGAAATGATTCTCTTGGAGGTTCCATCTGAGAATATTTAATAACTTCATGAGGAAAAGGATAATAGGAGGGTTTATATGGTAAATAAGAGGGTTATTAAAGAGTTATGGGAGGATATTCATCAACAAGACTTGGCATGGCATAACTAGGAGTCATAACCTAGGAAGGCTTCCAAGATGGAATAAGCTTCTTTTCTTGAGGTAGGGTATGTGTATATGGAAGGAAACTTGTAATATAATAAGTTTGATCAATGGTAGGAAGAGATGGTTGAGGTGGTTTGGGTTGGATTTATTGATTCTCCCACCTCACTAACCTATCTATCCATCATTGGATCATGGTTCTCATTTCATGCAATTCATAAGTCATGAAATATTGATTTTCCTCTCCAAATGCTTCCCACCTACTTGTCAAAATATGCACTATTTTATTCATCTTATTTATGAGGTAAAAAGGAATAACATCCAACTCTCTATCCCATACTCTCATTTCCCCTTTAGACTTTAGCATATTTGGACTAAATTCTAGAAAAGATATCATAGTGGAAACATGATTTTAAGTTAGAGATGGAGTAGGATGAGGTGAGTATGAATGTTTCATGTCTTGATAAAGCTACTAAGGAAAATAGTCAATGTCATAGTGATGCTAATAAGGGTCACTATATATCTAATATGAATCATCATACTCTTGATAATATTGATCATAAGGATGATAATACTCTTGGTAAGGTTGATTAGACTCATAATAATGTTCATATGGATCATGATAAGGCTCGTATGGATCATGACTAGGTTGGTGTAACTCACGATAAGGCTGATAAGGAAGTATAGCATATGGATTTTATTCATACACAACCATAAAATCATTAAGATAGTTTAATTAAAATACACTTACTTGGAAACTATGTTTGGACTATTAGAAGTAGTTAATTGAGCTTTGAGTCATTAGATACTTCATTAAGAATGCTTGTGCAACTAAAATTTCACCAAGACCATCACCAAGCTTATCCTACCAGGCATGCCAAAAACTATTGATTACAAGATCTGCACCCTTGTGAAGGTAGTTTTAATCCTTTATAGTCTAAAGTAACGTGGAGATAATCTAGGTTATGGGTGGCCTAATAAACGGATTGAATCTCTAGATTTTAAGGGCTATCTCCCCTTGATGTATAATCTAGGATCTCTACTCTACACTAACAACTTGTAAGGGAAAAGAGAAGAAAGTAAACTAAAAGGAAAACCTATTTAACTAAGATGATACACCAAAATGTGTCCACTTGTATGATATCCATTAAAGGGATGAATATAGACATGGACTTGATTTCACTTATCAATTTAAATCTTCCAAACAACAATGTTTCACATAGAGGCTCATGTTGGATGTATGATCATTTACTTAGTCCTTCTCCAATTTCTATTTAGTATTTTTTTAATATCTCTCATATAACTTTGGAAAATTAAATAAAGGTTGAGGTGAGACATGTATTGGAGTTTGAATCATTATTTGGGAATTGATATCTAATGTTTGACCAACACAACCTCATAAATCTTTGCTTGCACACCTTACATTCTTAGTGAAGAAGATTCTTCCTCAAAACAGACCTTGATCCATGAGAGTAGGTCATCATGACTTGATAAATTATTTATTTTAAACCTTATCCAAACCATTAATGAGATTTTTCCATCTTTATTGGGATGTTAGAGCTCTTTGATGTTGGTTGACTTCTTCAACACTTTAGGCATTTGAAAGAAAGAAGGCCTTTCAGGAGTTTTTAATACCTTTTCAATCTTTGAATCTTTATCCCAAAAACTTCATGACTTGTTATAAACTTATTGGGCATGGAAGTGATAAATAAACATTAATAAACCCCTTTCAAATGTTTTTATGTATCATTTTAGTATTTTGAACACTTGATTCTTTTTTACGCAAAAGTGGTATAAAATTGATTTTTTTAATGTTGTAGGAAAACTTTCACCATAGATGGCTTCTCAACATGACATCAGACCTACAACAAGGTGATTATAACCCTCAAATAATATCATGCAATTTTGGTCCTAAAGCATGCTTTTTCACTAATTCCTTATAACCCTCCTAATAGGGAAAGCTCATTTTATATAATAATATAGAGATGAGTGATGGGGAATCTAGAACAACAAACTCTGATTCCACTTATCAAGATCTTGGTCTTCAATAAGAACACAATATGATTACTTTGTATAATCAACTAAACACGGAATTATACCAGAATGAACAAGTAACTAGAATTCACAAATAACACAAAATATGAGAGACAATACACAATCTTGTATTAATACTCATCCAGAAAGAAAATACAATAAATAATATGCCACTTCTTCCACCTCTATGAGGCTTCCCACACACCTCAAGGGCTCCCAGTAATTCTCAATCAAGATTTCACTCTCCTACCAAAAATGGTCCCAACACACAACTCAAACACAGAATTGGTGTTCACCTCCAACCAGTCAGTAATAACCTTGCCAGTACACAAGTACTCAAAGTACTTTAAGTAGATCTACCATGAACTTGCAACAACCTGCAACTCAAATGATCTTACTGACACATGTTGAACTTCTCCTTGATCTTGTAACAACCTCCAGATCACCCTGTTCTTACAATTAGAAGGATCTACCTTGGCTTCCTCTATTTGCTCATAATTACAATACATGCTAATGGGTCTATAAATAGATCCCATACTAAACCATAACTTAGAATTCTAATTTATAATAATTAGACACACAACTCAAGACCAAAAATAGCCTTTCACATGCAAACAACCGGTTCAACAAACTAACTGTTCATGCAACAAATAGTTCTAGAACCACACAGGCGACTGACATCGGTCCCTGTCTGTCTGGAGGTAACTAACATCGGTCGACTCTTGCCGATGTCGGTTTCCCTCCTGTTCACCCCTGATTGACATCGATTGGCTTGACCGATGATGGTGACTGTGAAACTTAGCAACTCCTCCATGTCTACAAATAGTTGAAGCTTTTAGCTCCACAACCTAACAATCTCCCACTTGGAGATAAATAGCTACAACTATACATGTACCTGTACATCATCTAGTTTGTTTCCTAGCATTGTATCCCTCTTCAAGATCATTCTTGAATTCCAACCACCACAAATCCTGTGGTGCACCTCCTGTCATCCAAATCACCTACCACATCTACATCTACAAACCCATGTGGAAAAGAATTTGACCCTACATAGCATGTGTACCTGCTACTGGTCCCTCTCAGATATCTGAGAATCCACTAAACTGCCCTCCAGTGCTTCTTTCCTGGATTGGCTCCAAACTTGTTGACAACACCCACTGCTTGGGAAAACTTAGGTCTAGTACATACCATGCACTTAACCTCATCATGTGAATCAAAAAACTATTCATAAAACTATCCAACCATCAGCATGCTAACTAGTTTCACACAATCATCTGGAGACAAAATCAACCTGTGACCTTCCATGTCCCTAGAACACACTCATGCCAAAGAATCTTACTGCTCCAGATTCCTCATGACACACCTCTAAACTAACTTTACCTTTAGTTCAGTAAATCCCTGCATATGTGACCCTACTACAAGCACAACATACAAAAATAGGATAATGTTGCTAATATTATCCAACCTGGTAAAGAGAAACACAATGGTCAAACCTCCATTGTCCTCTAGCTTACTCAAGACCATATACCCTGGCATTCCATCTCACATGTCCATTTTTGCTCTTCTTTATCCTAAAAATCCATTCATCTCTCAGTGCTTTCTTCTAGCTGGCAACTCCACCCCAAAACTCTCGTTTGGTTCTCCTCCAAAGAATCACATTCCTCATCCATGCCAAGCTCCCACTATTTCCTAGATCTACCTACTCTACTTATTTAATAACTTCTTGGTTCTTGACCATCAGTGAGCAACAAGTAGTGTAAAGAAGGGAAATGATGAATTTGAGGCTTACTTACCCTTTCAGTCCTCCATATGTGCATTTGAGACTCCTTAATAGCTTGATGTCTGCCCAAAATTTGTCTTAGTGACCGATGCTGATCACATCTCAGTTTACACTCGACTAAAATCAATTCCATGTGACTGCCTCATCACTGATGTCAGTTCCCACTGACCGAAGCTGGTGTTTATCTATCTAGAGTCACCAATGTTAGGCTGCACATAGCTGACACCGATCCCTGTCTGGATGCCGATGTCAGTTTTCTAATCGACATCAGTCTCTGTGTTTTACTTGTGAGTGATGACCTTTACCCATGAGCTCATTTTGGATCAAAACCCTATCCAAATCAACCTTTCTCTACTTAGAATTCTTTAGCCCCTTGCACTGATCTCTGTCTGTCATCTTCTCCTTGAAAACCAAGACTTTCCTATTCTTGTCACGAACATCAGATTTCTTAAGAAACGTCACTTTCTTCATTTGCTTACAGAAATCTCGATCCATGATTTTCAAATCTAAAAGCATACCCTTTGACTCAAGAACATACATCTCCTTCTTATTCATGTGACCAAGCCTATTAAGCCACATCTTTGAATCTACAACTAAAGTAGATAAACCAGAAGGAGAATCAGTAATACAAGTAGATAGATAAAGCATACCTACTTTGTTATCTCTTGCTACAACAAGTGCACCCTTGGTAACCTTCCAAGAGTCCACTGTGAGAGTTACTGTGCAACCCTCATCACCCAACTTTCTAACAAAAATCAAATTCTGCTTCAGGACTGGGACATGCATGACCTCCTTCAACACCCATGTGTTACCTGTCTACAATTTCAGCTTCACTTTCCCTTTGCCAAACATTTGACAAGGCTTACCATCCCCTAAATAAATTCCTCAAAAGTCTCCCTGAACATATTCATGAAAAAATTCCCTATTTGGGGATCCATGGAAAGAGGCACCAGAATCTAAAACCCAAGATTCTAATTTATCCAAAGAACATACCAGAGCATCCTATGCAACAAAATCCACAACATCTACTTCTTCATGTCCTTCATGTTGATCTTCATCTGACCTGTAATCTCTCTTTACTTGCCCTTGCTTTCCACATTTCCAGCAGGTTATTCTACCATACCTAGACTTGGATCTCCTACCTATCTTTGACCTTGATCTCCCATGCTCGATCTTCTCTCTTTGCCTTCCCCTGCTTTCAACACTCAAAGCATTCCTTGATGATTCACCTGTGCTTTTCCTATGAATTTCTTCATTCAAGATTACACTCACAACATCATCCACTTTTAAGATTTTTGAAGCAGATGCAGTATTACTAACTGCCATTACCAAACTTTCCCAACTTTCAGGTAATGAGCATAAGATTAAGATAGCCTTAATTTCATCATCAAAAACAATATTGATTGAATTTAACTGGTTTACTAAACTATGGAAATCACTAAGATGACTATGTACAGATCCACCTTCCAACATTTTCAAATTAAATAATTGCTTCATAAGAAATACCTTATTCAAAGCTGAGGGTCTTTCATATAAATTTGCCAAAGATTCCATCAACTCTATCATTTTCTTAGCCTGAGATAAGTTAGAAACCACAGATGATGCAAGGCTCAACCTTATAGATCCCAGAGCCTTCTGATCAAGAACCTTCCATTCTTCATCCTTCATATCCAGGGGCTTGCATGCAACCCCACCCAATGGTAAGTACAAATCTTTTTGATACAAATAATCTTCAATCTGCATCCTCCATAATTGATAGTTCTTGCCATTAAACTTCTCCATTCATAGCTTACTTTCTTCTGCCATTTCTATACTCCCACTCAAATAGAAACCCCTGTGAGTAACATGTAATCAACACACACTAACCAGATCTGATACAACCTGTTAGTAACCCAACCAAAAGCTTTGATACCAATTGATGGGGAATCTAGAACAAAAAACTCTGATTCCACTTGTCAAGATCTTTCTCTTTAATAAGAACACAATATGATTACCTTCTATAAGCAACTAAACACGAAATTATATTAGAATGAACAAGTAACTAGAATTCACAAATAGCACATAATATGAGAGACAATACACAATCTTGTATTAATACTCATCCAGAAAGAAAATACAATAAAGAAGATGCCACTTCTTCTTCCACCTCTATGAGGCTTCCCACACACCTCAAGGGCTCCAAGCAATTCTCAATCAAGAGTTCAATCTCCTACCAAAAATGGTCCCAACACACAACTCAAACACAGAATTGGTGTTCACCTCCAACTAGTCAGTAATAAGCCTGCCAGTACATAAGTACTCAAAGTACTTCAAGTAGATCTCCCATGAACTTGAAATAACCTGCAACTCAAATGATCTTACTTACACATGTAGAACTTCTCCCTGATCTTACAACAACCTGCAGATCACCCTGTTCTTACAATTAGAAGGATCTACCTTGCCTTCCTCTATTTTCTCATAATTACAATACATGACAATGGGTCTATAAATAGATCCCATACTAAACCATAAATTAGACTTCTAATTTACAATAATTAGACACACAACTCAAGACCAAAAATAGCTTTTCACATGAAAATGACCAGTTCAACAAACTAACTGTTCGTGCAACGAATAGTTCTGGAACCGCACAGGTGACCGACGTCAGTCCCTATCTGTCTAGAGGTGACCAATGTCAGTTGACTCCTACTGATGTCAGTTTCCCTCCTATTCACCCTTGATTGACGTCGATTGGCCTGACCGATGCCGGTGACTGTGACACTCAGAAACTCCTCCATGTCTACAAATAGTTGAAGCTCTTAGCTCCACAACCTAACAATCTCCCACTTGGAGATAAATAGCTGTAATTGTACCTATACCTGTACATCATCTAGTTTGTTTCCTGGCATTGTATCCCTCTTCAAGATCACTCTTGAAGACCAACCACCACAAATCCTGTGGTGCACCTCCTATCATCCAAATCACCTGCCACATTCGCATCTACAAACCCATGTAGAAAATAACTTAACCTTGTATAGCATGTGCACCTACTGCTAGTCCCTCTCAGATATCTTAGAATCCACTGAACTGTCCTCCAGTGCTTCTTTCCCAAATTGGCTCCAAACTTGCTGACAACTCCCACTGCTTGGGAAAACTCAGGTCTAGTACATACCATGCACTTAACCTCATCATGTGAATCAGGACACTGTTCATAAAACTATCCAACCATCGACATGCTAATCGGTTTCACACAATCATCTAGAGACAAAATCAACCTGTGACCTTCCATGTCCCTAGAACACACTCATGCCAAAGAATCTTGCTACTCTAGATTCCTCATGACACACCTCTAAACTAACTTTACCTTTAGTTTAGAAACTCCCTGAATATGTGACCCTACTACAAGCACAACATACAGAAATAGGATAATGTTTCTAATATTATCCAACCTGGTAAAGAGAAACACAATGGTCAAACCTCCATTGTCCTACAACTTACTCAAGACCATATACCCTGGCCTTTCATCTCACGTGTCCATTCCCACTCTTCTTTATCCTAGAAATCCATTCATCTCTCAGTGCTTTCTTCCAGATGGCAACTCCACCCAAAAACTCCCATTTGGTTCTCCTCTAAGGAATCACATTCCTCATCCATGCCAAGCTCCCACTATTTCCTGGATCTACCTGCTCTGCTTCTTTAATAACTTCCTAGTTCTTAACCATCAGTGAACAACAAGTAGTGTAAAGAAGGGAAATGATGAATTTGAGGCTTACTTACCCTTTTAGTCCTCCATATGGGTGTTTGAGACTCCTTGACAGCTTGTTGTCCACCCAAAATCTATCTCAGTGAGCGATGACGATCACATCTCAGTCTACACCTAACTGACATCAATTTCATGCAATTGCCTCATCACCGACATCAGTTCCCACTGACTGATGCCAATGTTTATCTGTCTAGATTCACCGATGTCAGGCTGTACATATCTAATGTTGGTCCCTATCTGGATGCCAACGTCGATTTTCTAACCAATGTCGGTCTCTGTGTTTTACTTGTGAGCGATGACCTTCAATCGTGAGCTCCTTTTGGATCAAAACCCTATCCAAATCAACCTTGCTTTGCTTAGAATTATTTAGCCCCTTGCATTGATCTCTGTCTGTCATCTTCTCCTTGAAAACCAAGGCTTTCTTGTTCTTGTCATGAACATCAGATTTCTCAAGAAACGTCACTTTCTTCCTTTGATTACAAAAATCTCGATCCATGCTTTTCAAATCCAAAAGCATACCCTTTGACTCAAGAACATGCATCTCCTTCTTATTCATGTGACTAAGCCTATTAAGCCACATCTTTGAATCTATAGCTGAAGTAGATAAACCAGAAGGAGAATCGGTAATACAAGTAGATAGATAAAGCGTACCTACTTTCTTACCTCTTGCTACAACAAGTGCACCCTTGGTAACCTTCCAAAAGTCCATTGTGAGATTTATTATGCAACCCTCATCACCCAACTTTTCAATAGAAATCAAATTCTACTTCAGGACTAGGACATGCATGACCTCCTTCAACACCCATGTGTTACCTATCTGCAAATTCAGCTTCACTTTCCCTTTGCCAACCATTTGACAAGGCTTACCATCCCCTAAATAAATTTCTCCAAAGTCTCCCTGGACATATTCATGAAAAAATTCCCTATTTGGGGATGCATGGAAAGAGGCACGAGAATCTGAAACCCAAGATTCTACTTTATCCAAGGAACATACCAGAGCATCTTGTGCAACAAAATCCACAACATCTGCTTCTTCATGTCCTTCATGCTGATCTTCATCTGACCTGCAATCTCTCTTTACATGCCCTTGCTTTCCACATTTCCAGTAGGTTATTCTACCATACCTAGACTTGGATCTCCGACCTATCTTTGACCTTGATCTCCCATGCTCGATCTTCTCTCTTTGCCTTCCCCTACTTTCAACACTCAAATCATTCCCTGATGATTCACCTGTGCTTTTCTTGTTAATTTCTTCATTCAAGATTACACTCACAACATCATCCAATTTTAAGATTTTTGAAGCAGATGCAGTATTACTAACTGCCATTACCAAACTTTCCCAACTTTCAGGTAATGAGCATAAGATTAAAAGAACCTTAATTTCATCATCAAAAACAATATTGACTGAATTTAACTGGTTTACCAAACTATGGAAATCACTAAGATGACTATGTACAGATCCACCTTCCAACATTTACAAATTAAATAATTGCTTCATAATAAATACCTTATACGAAGTTGAGGGGTTTTCATATAAATTTGCCAAAGATTCCATCAACTCTATCATTTTCATAGCCTGAGATAATTTGGAAATCACAGATGATGCAAGGCTCAACCTTATAGATCCCAAAGCCTTTCGATTAAGAACCTTCCATTCTTCATCTTTCATATCCAGGGGCTTGCATGAAACTCCACCCAACAGTAAGTACAAATCTTTTTGATATAGATAATCTTCAATCTGCATCCTCCATAATAGATAGTTCTTTCCATTAAACTTCTCCATTTGTAGCTTACTTTCTTCTGCCATTGTTATACTCCCACTCAAACAGAAACCCCTGTGAGTAACCTGTAATCAACACACACTAACCAGATCTGATACAACCTGTTAGTAACCCAACCAAAAGCTCTGATACCAATTGATGGGGAATCTAGAACAACAAACTCTGATTCCACTTGTCAGGATCTTGATCTTTAATAAGAACACAATATGATTACCTTGTATAAGCAACTAAACATGGAATTAAACTAGAATGAACAAGTAACTAGAATTCACAAATAACACAGAATATGAGAGACAATACACAATCTTGTATTAATACTCATCTAGAAAGAAATTACAATAAATAATATGCCACTTCTTCTTCCACCTCTGTGAGGCTTCCCACACACCTCAAGGGCTCCCAGTAATTCTCAATCAAGAGTTCACTCTCCTACCAAAAATGGTCCCAACACACAACTCAAACACAGAATTGGTGTTCACCTCTGACTAGTCAATAATAACCCTACCAGTACACAAGTACTCAAAGTACTTCAAGTAGATCTCCCATGAACTTGCAATAACCTGCAACTCAAATGATCTTACTTACACATGTAGAACTTCTCCCTGATCTTGCAACAACCTGCAGATCACCTTGTTCTTACAATTAGAAGGATCTACCTTGCCTTCCTCTATTTGCTCATAATTACAATACATGCCACTGGGTCTATAAATAGATCCCATACTAAACCATACTTAGACTTATAATATGCAATAATTAGACACGCAACTCAAGACCAAAAATAGCCTTTCACATGCAAACAACCGGTTCAAAAAACTAACTGTTCGTGCAACGAACAATTCTAAAACCGCACAGGTGACCGATGTCGGTCCCTGCCTATCTGGAGGTGATCAATGTCGGCTGACTCCTGTTGATGTCAGTTTTCCTCCTATTCACCCCTGATCGACGTCGGTTGGCCTGACTGACGCCGGTGACTATGACACTCAGCAACTCCTCCATGTCTGCAAATAGTTGAAGCTTTTAGCTCCACAACATAACAATGAGTATAGAAATATAATAATATTTTGGGTTACCCATTAATATATTACATCTCCACACAAAATTTCATGATCATATTATGAGTGTAAGTGTCCTTTCTAGCTCATTCTCTCTCCCAAATTAGGCCTAATTATCCCTCATAGGCCTAGAAATTATATATATTGATACTTAGAGATACCACACATGTGAAATAACCTAAAATAGTTTTATTCACTTTTAATATTCTATTACCAACCTCCATTTAAATTTTAGGGTCTTGAGACCCTATATAAGTATGTAAACAATGAAATCACCTTATCACCTAGTCTCATTTTGAGCCTATTTGGGAGTGCCTTGGAAAATGACCCTAGTTTTACCAGATAAAAAATATCACATAATTTTTTTTGGATTTAATATTTATGAGACATCCAAAATGACATCATCTAATGATTGGGAAGTGTTCCCTTTTGTAAAACACTTGAAAATACCAAAAACATGAAAAAATAGGAAATTTATGGTAGTTTATACAAGTGACATCAACATAAAAGTACATTTATATAACCTCCCTTGAGTCTTAAAAAAATACAATAGGTTTTAGGATTAAAACATGTCATTATATGTGCATCTGAGGTCCATTTATATTGACTAGTCACAATCAATGTTTTAAAAGGGTTTAAGACCTGTTTGGGGTTTTAACAATTGTTCATAAATAATAGGGGCATAATACAACAAATAATTCCACTAAATTTGAGTATAAATAGACCCATATCACCCCATAATATATTATACTCCCATGTAAATCCTTTTTACTATTCCAAACATTAGAAAGTGACTTAAACCTGGCTATCATGCTTACTTATGAGCTCAAGGAGGTTATACTTGAAAATGTTTGATTTTTTAACTCTAAATGGTTAATTTAGGTTTTTTCACTCATTTTATCCTTATCCAACATATTCCTTCATCAATTTTATCTCAATATCATCTAGAACTCCTAGAATGATGCTTAGGGTTTCTTGGTAGCATGGTGCTCTTGACCCTAACTCTATCACTTTTTTCATTCTACCTAGAATAAGGACTTGATTAGGGTTTAATACCTTCATGAACATGTAATAACACCTAATAGTCCCACTATAAACTTTAATTGGTCTTTAAATGGCTTCTTAGTCTCCTAGACATTGTTTGATCAAATAGTTATGTAGGTAATGAGACCAGCTATAAATGTTCATTAGAGGCTTTTCTTACATTATAAATTGGACTTCAATCATTTCAAAGAAAAATTAATGTCTAATATAAAATTAAAATTCATAAGAGTCTCTCTCCCATCATAACACAATCACATATTGAGAAACTTGGATAAGTTGGATGTAGGTGGACATAACATGATTCTCTACATATTATGAGTAGTAGGGATTTCCCAAGGCTCTTACCCATCTTGTGGATATAAATACTAATATCTTAGACAATTTGTCTATACTTATTAGATTTATAGATACACTTAAACTCATATTATACATTTCATATTCAAAATAAAAGTATAATCTAGTTGTAGGTGCTCTTCCCTTTAGGCTTGAGACCAACCTCCTTCTACTTACATCCTGTAAGTGACTCTTTAGGATCAATTGACTACATTTTTATTTATGACTTCACCATTATCATCACTATCTTCCTCAATAGTCATTTATTTTATTTAAATTCTTCAATTAGGTTTATATAACCTCTCACACACCATTGCCTCTTTGCTTAGGTCTGTTATCAGTCCATGACATTAGCAACCTATAGGTGCTTTCAAGGTCACTTGACTATAATCACCCTTGGGATATGATTCTCATTAATGTATCCATATAAAGGAATATATTCCATTCCTTATCTAATATAAATTCAATCTCATTTATCACACTCATTTCTTATCATTACATTTAAACCTTAATCACTATCAAACTTTCAACCTCTTCTCTTAGATTGATTGTAGGTTTGTATGTTTGTTCCTTGTATGGACTATAGGAAGGATAGGATAGATATATTTATAATTTAAAAGGTGTATGAAATGTGTTTAAAACCTAATGTCATCTTTTCAAAACATCTACAAACCCCTCAAACCCTCTAACTCACATAAGTCTTCATAGTTATCATAGGATGGCTTATTGTGTGTTCATTTGCTTGATAATATGTGATGATTCAACTGAGAGAGAGGAGATATAGACACTCTATGTAGTTTATATAATAATTTTGAATGCTTTATATTCCTCTATATCCCTCATAAATACCACATAGACCTACCAACTACATTGGGATCCAACCTCACCTTTACCTCATTATTTGAGCCAAAAGAGGATGGTTGTAGGTCATCATTATATTTGTATGGACTAAGGTTTTTATTAAGATACATTCATGCCTTTAAAGGTTAATTTACCCTATACATAGCTCCACAATCTTAAATAAATCATTATTTATCTCCAAGCTCACAACCTCCATTGCACTTTCTCACATCCTCATGTGGTAAACTACAAGCCACATCAATTGTTGGAAATATTGTCATTGATGTCAAAGGTCTAGCATTATTGGTGATAAAGGCCCATTGAATTTAATGATGTTTTTAATAGTAATATCTTGGATAATGTGTGTTAATATTTATTTAATATTAAATAATATATATTTGGTTGCATAAAGTCAAAAGAATGGCCCATGGAGAAGTCAAAGAGTCACAAGGTAAAGATAAAAGAAGAATGGGACACATTTTCCCATGAAAAGTCATCTTGGAGAATTCCAAGAGTCACCAAGTGAAGACAAAAGAGGAAGGGTGCAATTTCTCATGAAGGGACATTTTGAGGAATATGAAAAGTCTCCAAGATAAAGACAAAAGATGAAAGGATGCTTTTGCTTATGAAGGGTCACCATATGACTTTTCAAATGCAAGGATACAAAGGGCCATGCAAGTTTGGTACCATTTTCCATGAGGATTGAAGGGTCATAAAGGTAGAAGGCCAAAGGTCATTTGGAAAGCTATAAATAAAGGCTTTAGAAGCCATTTGTAATATGGGAGATAGATTATGATTTGTAATTGTTATATCTAGCTTAGAAGAGCAAAAGAGAGAGAGGAAAGAGATATTGTAATGAACTATCATTTGTTGAGATAAAAACATTGAGAGATAGTTGTGTAGTATACACAAAAGGGGTTGGTGCTCATGAATAGTTGCTATGTTGGTGGTAAGCAAAGGGGTTGGTGCTCCTATGGGTTGGTATTCATGAATAGTTGCTATGTTGGTGCTCAACAAAGGGGTTGGTGCTCCTTTGGGTTGGTGCTCACAAATAGTTTTTGTGTTGGTGCTCAGAAAAGGGGTTGGTGCTCTTATGGGTTGGTTCTCATGAATATTTGCTATGTTGGTGCTCAATGAAGGGGTTAGTGCTCTTGTGGTATGTGCTTATGAATAGTTTATATGTTGGTTCTCAACAAAGGGGTTGGTGCTCTTGAAAGTTGGTGCTTGTGAATATTTTAGTTTGAGTTGGTGCTCATTCATATACTTGAGATTGTTCTCTATGGTTTTTCTCACATTGGCTTTTCACATTAAATCTAGTATCTCTCTCTATCTTGTGTGGTGTTTATTATTTCAGTTTTATTATATATGTTGAATATAAGGTTAAGTGGAACTAGATTAAGGGAAATTTTTTAAGATTTATGATATACAAATTCACCCCTCCCTCTCAATATATCTTGTGATTAACAATTGGTATCATAGTAGGTTCCTTTTGAAAAAGTTTTATAGCTTGAAGGTAGATCAGGAAAGCACAAGATGGCCAAATAGCTAAAGAAGGAGAATCAAGAGTTGAAATCTATGGCTAAGGCTCTTAAGGAACAGGTGTGTATCTTGGATTCTAAGTTGGCTATAGAAGTAAACGAAAATAAGATATTTATTCAATACCTTAAAAATCAGCTAGAGGTTGAAAATTCAAATTTGAAATCAAGAGAAGAAGAGTGTAATTAGTTGAAGGTTGAGTTGGGTTATTTAAAGGATAATCATGAGAATTTCATATTAAAGGTTGAGAAAGATCATGAAATATTGGTCTAAGGTAAGAAGGATGCAATTTTTAAATGCAAATTAAAGAAGCCAATTAGGCAGCCCAATGCTTTCAAGTTTTCAAATTCTTTTCATGGCCATTATTTTATTTGTCATCATGTTGGTCATAGGGAAAGAGATTGTCTGAGGAGAAGCAATCAGTCAAAGGGAGCTCTCATTCACATTTAATAAGAAGGTATGAGAAATGTTTTTCACTTTTTTTGTCATAAGATTGGCCATATTGCTAAATTATGTCTAGATAAAGTAAAGAGATATTCAAGGTATAACAAAGGATACAGAGCCCCTAGAAGATATGAAAAGAGTCAAATTTAGGTTTTGAGACCTAAAATAGTAAAGGTTGATCAGGTTGAGTTTAAAAGTGAGAATAAATTACTTGATATAGTAGATAAAGAATCAGATAGGAAGGATTGTGAAAAATATCTTGTTACATTTGAGCATGAGCCTTGTCAAGATAAGATAGTTGCAAGATTTGAGAAGATGAAAAACATCATGAATGATGAGCTTAGTAAGTCAAATAAGTTAGACATTCTTAAACAGATTCTAAGAGAAAGACACAAGAAGATCAAGGAAGTAGTAGAGGAGATGTGGGAATTTTCTAATATTTTTTTCTAGGACCCTTTGTGTGGGGTGTCTCCTATAGGCTTCAAGGAGACACTTTTAAGAAAAATTGAAGCACGATGGATTCTACTGGGTCTTGGCTATGTTGCATACCAAGAAAGTGAGTTTATAGATTAATTTGTATAGCATTTTAAGGAATAGATTTTGAATAAATTTTTTGCACTAGTGGCAAGGTTAGAGGTTATTAGAATGTTTCTTGCATATGCAATGTTTAAAATTTTTAAAGTGTTTCAAATGGATATGGTCATAATAAATTAGAATGTCAGAAAAGAGATAACAGTTTCAAAAATAAGGAGAAGGAAACTCATACATAGTCAATCAAGAAAGACCAAAGTTTTAAGGTTGCATTCATCAAGAAGAAGGTTTAGACATGTTCATAGCAGAAGAAACAACCTAAAGATTATACATTGATTCAGATAGCTTTACATGTAAGAAATGAAGATCAGACATGATTCGTTGATAGTGGATGCTTGAGGCATATGATAGGAGACAAGAGTAAGTTCATAACTCTAAAGAATATCAATGGTGGCACAATGAAATTTGGAGATAAAACCACTACCAAGATAGCCAGAAAAGGTACTTTGAGTTTGGATAATGGTAGAACCAAGACTAAGAATGGATTATATGTTAAAGGTCTTAAGCATAATCTATTGAGTGTAAGTCAAATATGTGATCAGGGATACACATTAAAGTTTTATGTAGAAGGTTGTGAGATTATAAGAAAATATTCAAATGAGTTGATTACAAATGCTCAAAGGACAGGCAATGATTTTTATGTATTATCAGATATCTTCTCAAAGGCATGATCAAAGGACACATTCAAAGATCTGCAAAAAGAGTTGAAATTACTTTCTTTTACTTCTTACCATTGAATTTCAGCATCAATTGAGGGGGAGCTAAGTGTTAGATCTAGTTATGCCATTTTCCATTGATGTCAAAGGGGGAGAATAATAGAAACAGGTATAGGGAATAGTTACAAGTTGCTACAGTAAGGGGGCGTTACTATATGTTTTTCAAATGAAAGTATGTGTAGGTTTTATGATGTAGAAATTTTAGGATTGAGGTTGCCATCAATGACAAAGGGGGAGATTATTGGAAATATTGTCATTGATGTCAAAGGTCTAGCATTATTGGTGATAAAGGCCCCATTGCATTTAATGATGTTTTTAATAGTAATATCTTGGCTAATGTGTGTTAATATTTATTTAATATTAATCAATATATTTTTGGTTGCATAAAGTCAAAATAAGGGCTCATGGAGAAGTCAAAGAGTCATGGGGTAGAGACAAAATAAGAATGGGATGAATTTTCCCATGAAGAGTCATCTTATGGAATTCCAAGAGTCACAAAGTGAAGACAAAAGAGGAAGGGCACAATATCTCATGAAGGGACACTTTGAGGAATACGAAAAGTCACCAAGATAAAGACAAAAGAGGAAAGGATGATTTTTCTTATGAAGGGTCACCATATGATTTTTCAAATGCAAAGATACAAAGGGTCAAGCAAGTTTGGCACCATTTTCCATGAGGATTGAAGGGTCACAAAGGGGGAAGGCCAAAGGTCATTTGGAAAGCTATAAATAAATGTTTGAGAAGCCATTTGTAATATGGGAGATAGATTATGATTTGTAATTATTATATCTAGCTTAGAAGATCAAAGGAGAGAGAGGAAAGAGATATTTGATGAACTATCATTTTTTGAGATAGCAACATTGAGAGATAGTTGTGTCATATACAAAAAATGGGTTGGTACTTCTGTGGGTTGGTACTCATGAATAGTTGTTGTGTTAGTGCTCAGCAAAGGGGTTGGTGCGCCTATGGGTTGGTGCTCATGAATAGTTGTTGTGTTGGTGCTCAGCAAAGGGGTTGGTACTCACAAATAGTTGATGTGTTGGTGATCAGTAAAGGGGTTGGTGCTCCTATGGGTTGGTGCTCATGAATATTTTTTGTGTTGGGGCTCAGCAAAGGGGTTGGTGCTCTTGTGGATTGGTGCTCATGAATAGTTGTTATGTTGGTGATTACCAAAAGGTTTGGTGCTCTTGTGAGTTGGTGCTTATGAATATTATAGTTTGATTTGGTGCTCATTCATATACTTAAGATTATTCTCCATGGTTTTTCCCACATTAGGTTTCCACGTTCAATCTAGAGTCTCTCTCTATCTTGTGTGGTGTTTATTATTTCAATTTTATTGCATATCTTTAATATATGGTTAAGTGGAATTTTATTAAGGGAAATTTTATAAGATTTATGATATACTGATTCACCCCCCCCTCTCAGTATATCTCATGCTTAACATCAACTGATTGTGACTATATAGGTGGTCATTTTATGCTTGTATAGACTGTAGGGAAGTATTTTTGCCTTTCTCCCCTGGGTATACTATATTTTTAGTATATATCTTCTGGTTGTGATTGTATCCACTCATGTCATCATACAAGTTCTTTATTCTCACTAGTTCACTCTGTATAGAAAGGTTCTTTATGCTTAAAAGGTCATGTGGTCTATGGATCACTATTGTAATTGGTTGTTGATGACAATTTTATGATATTTTAGACCTCAAAATTTGATAAAATCCTTTGTTCTAGTCCTCCATTAATTCATACTTATCATCAAATCATATAACATACAAGAAATTTCTTGCATCATCTCATGGAAGTCTACTTTTGCATTAGACCTAGTTGACTGAGACAAAATGCATGGTTGCAGGTGGAGATTTTGATGCTTAATTACAAATGTATAATGACATTATAATTACCTCATTATCTTAAAATTACAAGTTATTTTTAATGTAATTTTGGTTCTTAATTGATAATTATACCTTTTAAACCATCTCTACAACATGATATTCTTAGAATAGCCCTATTGTCATTGTTGTAGGTTCAATTTGTCCTTGTATGGACTATAGACTAAAATTTATCATTTTACTTGTCCTTATGCTCTCAAAATATAAAAAATTAATGTTATTATGTATGAATTTAAAATTGAAATCTTCCAACCTTCATGATATAACATAATTCTTCTTGAAGATGTAGCCTAAAGTAGATAACTATTGTAGGTACATAGTTGTACTCACTATACAAACTATAGGTGACCATATGAACCATGGTTGGATTTTCAAAAGTGTGATGATAATAATAATCACTAAGACCAAATAAAAATTCATAAAAATGGATATAAACATTCAAAATATTGATAAACATGGGGATCAAAGTATTTGACAATTACCTTAAAAAATGCTAACTTACCTTAAACTCTACTAAACTAAGTTCTAAGGAGGTTTTCTTCATGATTTTATTGTACCTTAATGACACATATATCACTCTAAATATTTATCTCTTCTTATAATACTCATAAAAAATCATATATAACCATCATAACACATCCATTAAAGTATACAGTCCTTAGGGAGGTCTCTTAAGTTGACAAAAAAACCATATATAGTCTTAACTATGTTCTCTACGCATATAAGGCTTATAATAAACTTATTACACCCAAGAGTGTATATATTAATCTTGAATAATATTTTAGAAATTTTAAAAAATATCATGACCTCAAAATTAACCTATTCATCTTCATGAGTCCTCATAACTTTTATTACTTGCCATGATGCCCATCTAGTTTGCTCATTAGGCCTACAACTGAAATTTGAAATTTAAAGAGAGAATGATCTTAAGACCTTACATATAACATCCTATGAATTTAAATACATATTAATTAATATTTTATAATCCACTAAATATGATTATAATCTCACTAAGATACCATCACACACTGAGCATCTCATTAGACCTATAACTATATCTTGTAGAAGGACCAAATGACCACCCATGCTATCTCAAGAAAGACCTTTTCAAGATTAAGGTACATAAAAAAATTTATTGGATTAAATATATGTATTTTACATAAAAAATTATCATGGATACTCATGTAAACAAATACATTCAATTGATATATCAAGATTGCTTAAAAATTGCCAAATCTCAAGTCAAGACAGACAACTGGTTTCATATCAAAATGCCCCTTATCAAAGAAAATTAGTTGATGATTAAAAATTTAAAAATTTATTATTTAACCCTAAAATAATTTCCTTAAAACTATTTTTATATATTAATTTTTGAAGTAAATAAATGGAGATAGACTTGGACACTGTCTAGATGACTAGGTCATAATGACCCCCTTACACTCTTACCGATTATTCATAAACATGGGGGATGAATATGAAAAAAAATTACACTAATTTTAATTTAAATATGTTACCTATAATTCCCCAATATATTTTGATGTGACTCTCTCTCTCTCTCTCCTACTTGTATTGATAAAAAATTGATGGCCCTTCTAGAGCTACCAAGGAGGTCAATATGAGAGGTAAATCAATTTTCTTCATTTTAAGACCTAAAACCTATTAAAAATAATTTATTTGACATTTTAATTGACAAATAAGGTATTTAATATTCATTAATATCAATTTTTACTTGAATAACTATATAGATGGCTTTAAAATAGGCCTTTTTAGCACTAAAATTGCTACAATCACTTAAACAACCTGATGAAACTATTATAAAATGTATCCATTGGATATTTTCATGCCTGAGTAAGAAAACCATGTATTTAAAATTAAATTTTCAAGTGGTAGGGGTGACAATTTAACTTTTGAGGTCAAAATTGTCAACATGTATTTCATTATCTTTGCCTTTAGGCTTTCTACCTTTTTTACACCTCGTCTCTTATTATTAATTTTTTTACACCTTTGGGATTTATTTATACACTTATATTTCTACCTCTTAGATTTAAATTTATGATTTACATATTAATAAATTGGGGAATAAAACTATACTCTTATTAAAATATTATTTTTTTAACTATTATTACATTCTCTATCTCCTACCCTTAGGTGTTTTCTTATAAAGACAAGGTAGTGGTTGAGAGTTATCACTTCAAGTTAGTTATATTATATTATGGATAAATTATTATAGTTTATATACATGTTTATCATCCATATTGTATCCTCTATTATGATTAAATCATCTAACCTATATTCCATTTTATCATCTCCTCTTGTATTTTTTTTGTGATTGAGGCAATCCAATCATTCTCATGTATATCTTTCTCATCCCTATTTTTAACCTTATATTTTTTAACACCAATTTTGGTTTTGAGATTATATTATTAGTCTATATATTATATTATTTAGTGGATAGGTGTAAGCTCTAATGTTTTAGTCATTTTAAGCACCCATTGTTAGTCTTAAAAATCCATATAGAGGAGGAAAATAGAAAAAGAAAAATAAATCAAATGCCAAAGATATCGAACAAAAAATTAAAATAAAAAGAAAATTTAAAACAAAAATCAAAAGGATAAACATCTTTCAAAATTATAGTCACACTAAAATATTTTATCATTTCATTGACACACCCTATCCTAGTTTAAGCTCAAAATCCATAATTGATCTCATAATAAAATCAAAGTCCATTTAACTACAATAGGTGAGAAGACTAAGGTAAGGATTTAAATATATATGATTCATTTCACATAATTTCCCACATAAGTACCCAATATTCACAATTGACCAATTGCTCTATAGTGGTCCTAATGATATACTAAAATGTTGTGTAAAGGTGGGATCATTTTAATTTTCATGCATACAACCTTCACAAGATGATCTTTATACTTCATTAGTTAGCCCAAAATTTATTATTGTTGGGTCAATTTATATGGGGCCATTAATCTAACTTAGTCTTGATAACCTAATTAGAGTGTCTTGTTTCCATTAAAGAATGTGTTTTTTATTTGGTTATGATCTCTTCTCCCTTTTTTCATTTTACCCATTCATAGACAAAATTATTTACAAATATATCCCATATTATATATTTATTATTCTCTATCTCTTTTAAACTTGTTAGCATTGTGATAGGTACTAGTTTTCACAAGTTTCCAATTTGAACTTTGAATGTTTGAATAGAAGTTGCATATTTAAGTTGTCATGAGATGTTTTATTAGTCATCGCCTTATTCTTATATGAAATATATTATTAATGTTTGGTACCTTTTTTTATTATTCTTTTTTGGGTTGTCCATTCCTAATATGGCCTTTACCTCATGGATATCCAACTTCTGTGATCTCTTTACCATCATTTGGGTCTTTCAAACCTAATTTATCCTTTAACTTATAGATATCCATATTTTATTCCATCTTAACATCTTCTTGAATATTTATGCATAATTTAATTTATTAGACTCACCCACATATGATTCCATGTATTTTAGTTATTTTTAGCATTGTATCATTAGGGTTATAATATCTACTTTAGGTAGATACCACAATCAACACTATGGAATTTACATAAATAATTTTGTATAAAAGTAATTCGAGCTATGTATATGTTAATTGTAGTTATTTATTTCATTCATCGACATTTACTACAACACTTCATTTATCTTTCATGTTTATATGTTACTTTCCCAAAACACCATCCCACATTACACCATTGTGACACATGATGAGATTTATTTGGGGAATATGTATACACCTATATTTTTCACTTATTGATGATTTCTCTTGCATGACTCATCAGTACATCAATATCCCTAAGTGAATGTCCCAAGGAGTGTGTATCCATATAATATTTTTAAACCTTATTTACTAATGTTTTATCTCTTGTAATAACTTGTCAAGTTTTAATATATTTGAGTGCTTACCTTAAAATGTGCACTGGGAAATGAGTGGTTACACCACTGGTGTTTCAAAATATTGTTGGTTAAATCTATCTTACCTAAACACACTAAAAATCTTGCTTATCTAAATCCCAAAGAAAACAAACCCTATTTATCTATTTCCCTAAGTAATTATCCTTCTAAATAACCCATAACTAATTAAACACTATTTTTTATTACTAAGTCAACTTGGTTGACCTTGTTATGAAATTTAAAGCACATGTTATGAAACTAAGTCAGTATGGTTGACATAGTTTGAAGCCTAATGGTATATTTTTCATTAAATATGCTCTTTCTAGCCGATATTGTCAGATTAAATTTTAGAAGGTTGATGACCTATCCATTACTATAAATACAATTGTAAATTCAATCTAATAAAGAAGAAAATTCTTTTTAACATTATTATAGCTCACAATTTTGCTACATCTATATTTGAAGGAGCCATTACTTAGGGTTTACCATGGAGGTAAGATAAGTTTTCTTGTGGGAAACCTTAGATGTATATTAGGATTATTTTAGCCTATAAATTATTTTTATAGTGTGATATTTACAAAGCCACAACAAACTTACAAATCACTATTGGCCAAGGGAGATATTGAGATTTGATAGGTTCACCCAAAATTAAGTATCTCTAACTTTTACTATTTTATTTAATAGATAAATATTTCATAAAGTAATAGGTTTTGAATGTATAACTATTTACTTGGATTACATCTATACTTAAACTTAGTATAATTATAAGGTCTTCTTTGCTTTCCATCTTCTACCTTAGGTGATCTAGGCCCCCTTTTACCTATCATGATCCCTTGATTATTTATTTGTGTTAAACCATCCCCATTTATACCACAATCTTTAATGAGCACTATATTAGTTTTTTTGTATGTATTAGAAGACCTATCTAGGGTTATCACATAATGTTATTTGACTAGAGGATTTGTAAACCTCTCCTTTATTATTTTATGATAAGAGATCCCTTGCTTCAGTTTAGTGGATCCAATTTAGTCATTCCCCTGATATAAAAAGCATCACAATGGATGTTAGTTTATTATCTTCTCCAAGCTTAGATTTACTAAGTAAGATATATGAAAACCCTACAAACAAAGGATAAAACTAGGTTGACTAGAGTGACCTAGTTGACTGTAGAACCTAGATCTATAAACAAAGGTTAAATATAGGTCAACTAGTGTGGCCTAGTTGATTATAAGTGGAAAAATATTAATTCAAAGATTAGATTCATGTCATATTCTCCATTATATATATAATGGAGAATATGACATGAATCTAATCTTTGAATTAATATTTTTCCACTTATAATCAACTAGGCCACACTAGTTGACCTATATTTAACCTTTGTTTATAGATCTAGGTTCTACAGTCAACTAGGTCACTCTAGTCAACCTAGTTTTATCCTTTGTTTGTAGGGTTTTCATATATCATAAAATAGGTCATGTTGGTCAACCCAATTTTGTCCTCTAATTAGATGGTTTCATCTCTAGTAAGCTAGGTTGAACTGGTTAACCTAGTTATTTTTCTTATTTTTAAGTTTTCATTTATGATCAACTAGGTCATGCTAGTTAACATAGTTAATATTTTTAGTCTTTATTTTTGAATTTTCAACTGATTAGATCATTTTGTTTGACATAGTATTATTTTACCATTTTCATTTTATAGCTTTCTATAGACTAATTTAACCTAGTTGACCTATTTAACCTTTGTGTTTTTTAGATTTTTGCCTTTGTAGGAATAAATTAGGCCTAGATGATCTAGTCAATAGTCAAATATTTAAGACTCTCAATTAATTTAAGTCAACCTAAATGACTTATATTTTATTGGGTCATTCTAACGAGCTTCATATTTTTTTTTCAATTATCTCAGTTTGTCATTTTTATTTTCAGTAAAGTTACTCAATACCTCAAACTTTTACTCTATTTTTTCCAATTTTTTAGTTCTACTAAAAATCTAGCACATAGTCAACTAAGTCAACTTGGATGAATTATTTGTGTCTATCTAATTTTACAAACAAATTCAACCTAGTTGAGTTATTTTTATCCTCTTTTCATAATAGACTAGTCAAATTTATCTATTATATTTGCCATCTAGATCGACCTAGTTACCCTTGTTTTATGTATTTTAATTTCATCGTAAGCAAGGTAATTAAATTTTTTTCATAGTAATTAATATAACATTTGATTTTAAAATATTTGTCTTCTTATTTAATTAAATTTTTAAATTACAAATTGGATTTCAACACTTGATTTTTAACTTTTTAACTTTGTCTTGATTTCCAATTTTTAACTTTTTAACTTTGTCTTGATTTCCACATAAAATGTGTATTGATAGTTTTTAAACTACTTAGATGTCATTAAGGGCTACATGATACTATTTTTATGGTCTTTGTATATATTTTATAAATATCATGTCTTGAGGGGATTTTTCTAATACTCATATCCATAGTAAAAAGTTAAACAAGTCTCTAGTTTCCATGTACCTCATGGTATTTCAGAAAGGCCTAAGATTTTCCTTTAAATTCAACCTTAGGAATACAACCATCCATTTTTTTGATGCATCATTTAGTGGTTAACACTAAGAATTTAATTCCAAATTACCATTGAAACTAGGTTTAGTGGGCTATGGAAATGATATTTCCTCTATAATCAACACTCTTAAACATTATAACATCATTATATTATAGATAAACAAGTATCTTTGGAAGAATAAAAATAAATAAAAACATTTTAGAATATATTTAATCTTATTTTTAGATAATTGGTTAGAAATAGTAGTTATAAAATTATATTTTTTGATTAGTACTTTTTATTCTTTATTGTATTGCATACTATATCAATCAATGTGGATATAATTTTGTGTTGTGTGTTTTAAATAGTTTTGTATTTTATTTATTTTAATTATATTTACAAAATAAATCATATAAATTACTATTAAAACTTTTTCTAGATTAAACTAAGTCAACCAACTTGACCTAGTCTACCACTATTTTTCATACCTTTACAACTAAGTCAAATTACTCAACTTAGTAGGATTTCCTATTTTATTAACTAGGATACCAAATAGACCTCATAGTTTTTAGATAGTTATTTTACCTTATCTACCCAAATAAACTAGCCAACTTGACCCAATAGGTTTTTAGACTATTATTTTTTACTATATACCAAACTAGCTCAACCATCTCAACCTAGTAGGTTTCTAGACTATTTTTTTTCCATGTCTACAAAATAGGTCAACCCACTCAACATATTTGGTTTATAATATATTATTTTACCCATCTTCCCAAATAGGACAACCAAATTTTCCTAATATATTTCCACATTGTTCTTTCTCCATGTCCACCCAACTAGTTCAACTAATTCAACCTAGTAGGTTTTAAGACTATTATTTCTTTTTGTCTACCTAATTAGGTCAGCCATTTTGCCTCAAGAGGTTTACAGACTATTAATTTTACCTATCTTTCTAACTATTTCAAATAACTCAACCTAATGTTTCATAAACTATTACTTTTACCTATTTTCCCAACTAGGTTGACCAACTAACTTAGTAGGAAAAAAGAGTGTTTACTTAGTTATGGGCTATTTAGAAGGAAAATTACTCAGAGAAATGGATAAATAGGGGTTGTTTTTATTTTTGAGTTATATAATAAATATTTTTAATGTGTTTATTTAATATAAATTTAACCAACAATATTGTGAATTAGCAATGGTCTAACCACCCATTTCTTGGTGCACCTTTTAAGATGAGCATTATATTAGTTTTATTTTATGTATTAGAAGACCTAGATAGGGTTATTACACAATGTTATTTGAATATAGGATTTTTTGATGTATATTTACATGGTAAAACCATCATAACCACCATTTCTTAGCTATGAAACTTGTTTGATCTCATTCAAGTGTTTTGCTTTGTTTCTCAGATGTAATCTTTAACCTATAGTCTTTGGTCTTCTCAAGCTTGATATAATTAATAAAAATAAATATGTTAAAATATATCATTAGGAACCAATTTAAAATGTATATATACCATAAATAAGTTTATCATTATCCCAATTATCATATCTCATTCACTAATCCACCCTTTTGACTTTGTTCATTCACTAGTTTCACCTAGGTTCACAACTCAAGGCACAAAAAACTAAATCATGACTTGGGTCTCATGAAGAAATTATGACATCATGGTTTATATTTAATTATCACATTACACTTATATTAACTCCTTAAAACTACTAATTTACTCTTTATTCTTCACTCACACTCTTTATCCACATTTGTGTTATCATTCCCTTGCAGCATTTTTTCACCTTTTTCCTTTGTTTGATCACTCCAAAAACTTACCTAAAGATATAATACCATATTTTACCACCATATATATCCTTAATTGTCTCCATAAATTTTAAAATTATAAATTATTATATACACTTCCTTTGCAAACTCCATAATTCATTCTTTCTAGCCCTACAACACTTACCTGGACCTCAAATCTATAATATACCATATGATATCAAATAAAAAAATTATGATTATATTTAATAATGTAAAAATATTATTTATTACAATTTTTAATGATTTTCACTAGTTAGAATAGAAGATATAGTCTTTTGTTTTGGAAACCCTAGCTAGACCAAACATGCAGGTCTGTACTAGCCGAGAAGGGTTATAATGGAACAAAATTAGTTACACCCAAATTCAAAATATAAAAAAAACTTGAAAATTTATGTAATGAAAATTTCCTTAAAAATATTCAATAAACTTAATTAGATCCTATTATGGTTTATAATAATCAAAACACAAAGTTTTTCATGCCTTTGAGTGATTGTGTAAGGACTGAGAGAGATCACATTACTATAATTTTATTTAGAGACCACTTAAAACTATTTAAATACATTACCAAATTTATATTTATAATTACACATTAATAAATACCTTATGTTACTTTATCAAACCTATCAAAAATTATCCCTAATGAAACTCAGAGTTTTGTGTCCTAGTATAGGATTATGTAATAACTTAGGGTCTTTTTTTCATTTATAGAGGTTCCAAATGTCACATGGATATTCTAAAAAATTATGTCCATAATAATTTTATCCAAACTCAATAAACATAATACCCATACACTTTCTCATAATTTACACTTCTTATTTTTTTTAATTTGATCAAGAACATGGTCGTTAACTATGCAAATAGGGTTATGTCTAAACTAAATGTAGATTGTCCTTCACCAATAAAACCTGCATTAAAATCAACTATTTTTCCTTATAATTAATCATATACTTATCCATAGACTACTATTTCAAATATTTAAAATGTATATACTTTAAGAAACATCAAATCTACCTTTAATTTTGATAGTTACAGGTGTATAATAAGGTACACATGCATGGTTGTCTTTTTCTAAGTTTCTCCACTTAAAATCAATATATTGATTTAAAAAAGAGTATTTAAGATCCCACATGTCTCTAGTATTGGTATACCACAAATTTACTTCCTTCACATTCCTCATCAACTTCATTACATTCTTATTTTCCTTTGACTATACTCTATACTTTCTTGACTATCATCTATAGTCCAATATTCAACCTACAGTCTCATACAAAAATAAAAATGATCATGGCCTTAAGGGAATTTAAGGATAATATTTAAACAATAATAGTTTATATGTTTATCAAATGAGATTAAAAACACAACAAAACACTTTTCTTTATTCATGTGATTCATCCATTAATACATAAATAGTCTATGAAAGGACTCAACCATTTTTTTGAAAGGTTTTTACAATCTTCTCTTCATTTATCCCTAACTCTCCTTATTTAATATCTCTCTCCTTTCTCCTTCACATACCACACTAACTTCCAACTTCCTTCCCTTCCAACTTCTATGTTGGTTTGGGTGGTTAAAATTATAACTTCTTTTTCATGCCAACTCAATGTGTGGGTGATAGTTGTATTATTTAACATGACTCTTGACTTAATGACTTAGACATATTGTGTCTCCAAACATTCTATACATGAATACTTGGACCCTTATACCAAATTTATCTCAAATAATCACTCCATACCATGATTTTGGTCCTCTTATACTTAGTTTAAATATTTGAATTTTTAAATTCTCATTTTTGGAGGGAAAACCCCAAACACCTAAAAATCACACTCTTATGACTCTTAATGAATATAAGACAACATTTGTACCCTATATTATCCTTCACACACACTTTCATCCCTAACTGTCATGTTTCACTTCAACAACTCAAAATGGTATTTAACATGTTAGATGCTCCTACATCATAGTCCCTAAGAGGAAGAAAAATTGAGTTCCATATTATTTCTTGCCTTCCAATTTATTATTTTAGTATCTTCCACACTCATTTGACTAATTTTCCTCCTTTATTACTCCTTCCTCTTTACTAATCTCTTATATTTCTTCTTCTTTGCCTTGTCTACCTTCCTTATCAATGCATCCTCTACCTCTATGAGGTGTACCATCTAATGTAACTTCATATTTTTTGCATGTTCCATATTTTCCAAGTTAATATGTCCTTCATCATCCTATATTTCAAATAAATGGTTCTTACTCTTCTTGATTACCCTTATTTTATGGCCTTCTTCTTTATTATTTTCATTTGGTTTATGCATCTTAAGGTGTCTTTGTTCCTTGGCATTTTTGATTCATTATTATAATGGCTTATTAGGTATCTCTATCTTTGTCACTTTCTTAAATAAACTCTTCATTGTTTCCTCTTATTCACACTTCTCCATTTTTTGATGTGGCTCTATATGACTTTTCTTATCTTGCAAGAACATCCTCTCAACTGAGTCATCTTCAACATGATTCAATGTTGTTTGGTACCTTATATTATTTGCATCATCATGAAATTTAACTAATAACTCTATTGTAGCTTCACCCATATAATAGATTAACTTATTAACTTGCTTATGTTGCCATTGCTTATTTTCTATTGTGCTTACTTGTGACTCTACTTGTACAACTCATTTTTATTCTTTATGATTTTCCATTCTTGATTCTTTTTTGAACTCATACATGAGAATATATTTCTATACTTCACTTTCTTTTAGCTCTTTTGATGGATTTAAAATATCCTCTAGCATCTCCATTTCTGTCTTCAACATGAGATCATCCACCTCTTCATCAAATTCATCAAATTTTAGAGCATATTATTCTTAACCTTCTTAAGAACCTTGATCCCTTACTTGTACTTAGATTCCATCATTCATGAGAGTCAAATCAATCTCATTATATTACACATCAAATTTTTTAATCACTATAGGAGGTGCTTCACCTTCACCTTACCTTTTCACAAGTTCATCCAACAATGCCATTATGTCTCTATACACAACTTCTTCACTATTTTATTTATCCTCATATGCATCATCAAAAATGACATTATAAAGCAAATCTTGAGAAAACTTAACCTTTTCACACTTGTTCTCTTGTTCACTCAACTACAACATCATATCTTTGGCTTTTTTTTCTTAGTAAACTTGAAATATTCCTTTATATTCATGCTTTCTTGGAGTGTACCTTCAAGAATCTTTGTGCACTCTTTCCTTGATTTTCATGACCCATTTTATTATTTGTACATGTTTGGATTATAATTTTATTCTTACCTCTATTTCTTCATGCTTACTTACTTGACATGTTGTCATGTTAATGTTATGTAACCTTCCCTTTGATCTTTACCTCCATGTTTGTTCTTATCTTTCAATTGAATCCTTTCCTTGAATAAGTTTTTTCTTGAGATTTCCATTTTCATTCTCACAACCTATTTGTTTGATCTATTTAGGCATCACATACCATGTCCTTATATCACCTCTGAGGGTTGTTATTTATTCTTCCTTCTTCCAATATACATATTCACTTCTTTCCTTTCACATGTGAAATAAAAATAAACACTTGAAAACTCATTTACCTCCATATATGACTACTACAAGGTCATTTCTTCTCTCATATCTTCATGGTTTCCCTTCATGTCTTATTGGTTAGCTATCTCTCTTGCTTCAGCTATAATACTTTTCATAGCATCATATAACTCCTCTTCTATTTCATATTTAACATGTTGAATGACTTAAATCTCTATCATTTTGTCTTCTACAATAGGTTCTCTTTCTTTATCTTCTTATTTCTTCTTGATGGATGATGTACTAGGCCCATCCTTCACTAGTTTTAAGGCCTTATGTTTAGCCTTAATCAAACTTGTCTTCATACCTACATACATAAACTTAAAAGCAACATTAGAATATAAAATGAAACACCACATAGTCTCCATGAATGCCTATTGAATATACATTCTCCTCTTCTACTTGTATTCTCTCTCAAATTCTTATATTAGAATTTATCTCTATATTTTTCATTAATTAGAACTCTTTTCTCCACCTCTTTGTATTCCTTTTATATTCAAAACTCCTCATTCCTCATTCCTCTATGGCTTTTACTCTCTATTCTCTTCTATTTCCTCAAGACCCTCATCTTGTGCCTTTTCTCTCTCTCCCAAGTATCTCTAGTGTCCACTTCACTCTCTTATTTACATTGCAACCAATTCATTGGATTCATTTTCTTTTCATGAGATTCACCATGAGCTCTATCTTCTCTAAACTCTTCCCCAAATATCTTATCATATCTTTTACTTTTTCTACATCCATCTTCTATCTTCTTTCTTCACTTTCTAGGCCTTTTGTAGACCTATCACTAGCAATATTACCAAATTTCCTCTTATACCTCTCTTGGATATTTTATCTTCCTTTATGCCTATATATAGGACCTCTCTTATTTTTTTTGACCCTCTCTTTTAGTCTTTCTCTTCTATTTCTCACTTGAGCTTCAATGTTTTTTCTCCACTCCGCCTTCTCTAGTCCTCTCTTGTCTAGATTAAAATCCTTCTCATTAGACTTTGGGGATTTATATTATATTAAAAAATATATTATTCCTCTATACTATCCTCAATAGTCCACACTTGAAAAACCTTATTTTTCCCACAATAGCCTACATTGTTATCTCATGCAATCCTCACAACATTTTGTGCCTGTCTCAAATCAAAAAGATTTAAATAATTCAAAACAAACATGAACCAAGAGAAAACCTTGATATAATACCAAATGATATATAGTTACTTGGTAAAATCCTCATAACCACACATTAATGGCTCTAAAACTTACTTCTCATTAAATTTTTTTGCTTTATTCTTCAATTACAATCTTCAACCTATAGTCTTTGATCTTCTCAAGATTGATATCCTTCATAAAAATAAATATATTCAAAAGGATATTTAGGAACCAATAATAACTATATATATACTGTAAATATTTCTATGATTCTCCCACTTATCGTATCTCATTCACTAATCCACCTTTTTCACTTTGTTCATTCACTAGGTTCACAACTCAAGGCACAAAACACTAAATCATGACTTGGGTCTCATGAAGACATTATGAAATAATTGTTGATATTTCATGATCACATTACACTTATATTAACCCCTTAAAACCACTAATTCACTCTTTATTTTTCACTTACATTCTTCATCCTCATTAGTGCTACCATTCTTTTATATCCTTATTTTTCACCTTTTTACTTTGTTTGACCACTATTATAACTTACCTAAAGATATAATACCATATTTCACCACCATCTATCTCCTTACATGTATCCATAAAGTTTACATGTCTAACTCACTATATACCTTCCACTTCCTTTGCAATTTCCTTTATAATTAGGCCTTTCTAGCCCTACAACACTTACCTGGACCTCAAATCCATAATATATTATACGTTATAAAATAAAAGACTTATGATTATCTTTTAAAATGTCAAAATATTCTTTATTACAATTTTTCATGATTTTTAACCCATTGAAATAGAGGATATAAGATTTTGGTTTGGAAACCTAGCTAGACCAAACATGCAGGCTTGTATTAGCTGAGAGGGGTTATAATGAAACAAAATGATTTATACCTAACTTAAAGATATAAAACTAACTTAAAAATTTATATAATAACATTTTAATTCCTTAAAAATCATCAAGAAACTTAATTATATCCTATTATGGTTTATAAGTATCAAAACACAAAGTTTTGCATGCCTTTGAGTGACTGTGTAAAGGCCAAGAGAGATCACATTACTATAATTTTATTTAGAGACTAAGTAAAAATATTTAAATACCTTAACAAGGTTTTTATTGATAATTAAACCTTTATAAACACATTAGGTTCCTTTATAAAACATATAAAAGCATATCCCTAATGAAACTCAAAGTTCTATGTCCTAATATATGACTGTGTAATAACTCAAGGGCTTGTTTTCATTTCTAGAGGTTACAAACTTAATATGGATATTATTAAAACTTATTTCCATAATAATTGTATCCAAACTCAATTAAATTAATATCCATACACTTTATCACAATTTACACTTCTTCTTTATTGTTAATTTGAGCAAGAACATGGTCTTTAACTATGTAAATAGGGTTATCTCTAAATTGAATATAAATTATCCTTCACCATTAAAACTTGAATTCCAATAAACTATTATGAATTTTAATCAAGAATATCCTTATCCTTAAACTACCATTTCAAATATTTCCAATGTCTATACTTTAAGAAACATCAAATTTCCCTTCAATCTTGATAGTTATAGGCATACAATAGGGTACACATGCAGGGTTATATTTTTATAAGTTTATATAATTCACATAAATATATTCATTAAAAAAAGAGTTTATAAATCCCACATGTATCTAGGATTGATATACCATAGATTTACTTCCTTCATAATCCTCATCAACTTCATTACACTCTTATTTTCCTTTGACTATACTCTGCACATTCTTAACTGGCATTTATAGTCCAATATTCAACCTAAAATATCATAAAAATATAAACATGATCATGGCCTCAAGGGACTTAAAGGAAAATCTATAAACAAGAATAGTTTATATGCTTATCAAAGGAGATTAAAACACAATAATTTTTCTCTTTATTCATGTGAATCACCCAACATTACATACACAATCCATGAAAGGGCTCAACCACTTTCTTCAAAGGTTTTTACAGTCATCTATTCATTACTCCCTAAATATCCTTATCAAATATCTATCTCCTTTCTCCCTCACATGACACACTAACTTCCAACTTCCTTCCCATCCAACTTATACATTGGTTTTGGTGGTTACAATTATAACTTATTTTTCATGCGAACTCAATGTGTGAGTGATAGTTGTATTAATTAACTTGAATCTTGACTTAATGAATTAGACATATTATGTCTCCATACATTATATACATGACTCTTTGGATCCTTATACCAACTTTCTCTCAACTAATCACTCCGTACCATACTTTTGGTCCTCCTAGGTTTAGTTCAATTTTTTGAATTTTTAAATTCTTATTTTTTGAGGGAAAACCCCAAACACCTAAAAATCACACTCTTATGACTCTTAATGACTCTAAGAGAACATAGGTACCCTATAGGATCCTTCACACACACTTTCATCTATAAATATACCACCTTTGACCTCTAACTAACATGTTTCACTTCAATAACTCAAAATGGTATTTAACTTTCTTGATGTTCTTGCATCATTTGTAAACCTCTCCTTTATTATTTTGTGATAAGAGATCCCTTGGTTCAGTTTAGTGGATCTAATTTAGTCATTCCATTTTTATAAAAAGTATCACAATGGATGTTAGTTCACACACACACACACACACACACACACACACATATTACATACATTCTAGTGAACTTGACATGAATCCAACCATTACATTTTTAGTTTGTCACTTATAGTAAACTAGGCCACACTAGTTGACCTATATTTTACATCTATTTATAGATCTAGGGTCTATAGACCAATAGGTCACTCTAGTCTACCTAGCTTTATCCTTTGTTTGTAGGGTTTTCATTTATAGTCAACTAGGTCACACTGGTTAACCCAATTTTTTCCTTTGAATTCATGGTTTTATCTCTAATAAACTAGGTTGCACTAGTAAAATTAGCTATTTTTCCTATTTAATTTTTCATAACTAGGTCTGAATAGTCGATACAGTTCATTTCTTTAGTCTTTATTTTTTAGTTTTCAGCTAATTAGGTTTTATTGGTTGACCTAGTATTATTTTACCATTTTTAGTTTCTACATTTTTATAGACTAAGTTAACCTAGTTAACCCTATTTAACCTTTGTGTTTTTTAGATTTTTGCCTTTATAAGACTAAATCATGCCTAGATAATCCAATCCATAATCAAATATTCAACACTCTCATTTAATCAACTAGGTTAAATTGGTTGAGTTATATTTTTTTGGTTCATTCTAACCAACATCATACTTCGATGTTTTTCAATTATCTTAATTTGTCATTTTTATTTTTTAGTAAAGTTATTCAGTATTTCAAAATTTTACTCTATTTTTTCTAGTTTTTTAGTTCAGCTAAAAATATAACACATAGTCAACTAAGTCAAACTAGATGAATTATTTTTATGTCTATCTACTTTTCTAAAAAAATTGACCTAGCTGACTATGTTTATTTTTAGCCTCTTTTCATAATAGACTAGTCAAATTTGCTATGTTCTATTTTCTAACTAGATTGACCTAGTCAACCTTATTCTATGTGTTTTAATTTCATCATAATCAAGGTAATAATTTTTTTTCATTTTAATTAATGTCAAATTTTATTTTAAAAGAGTTGGCTTCCTATTTACTTACTTTTTGAAATTACAAATTAGATTTTGACACTTGATTTTTTCTTTTTTTCACTTTGTCTTGATTTCCATAGAAATTATGTACTGATGGTTTTAAAACTAATTAGATACTATCATGAAGGGATAAATGATACTATGTTTATGGTATTTGTATATAGTTTACAAATATCATGGCATGAGGGGATTTCTCCAATACTCATAACCTTATTATAAAGCTAAACATAGTCTTAAGTTTTCACATACCTCATAATATTTCAGAAATGCCTATGATTTCCTTTGAATTGAACCTTAGAATACAATCATCTATTTTATTTTATGGTAAATCATATAGTGGTAAAAACTAAGAATTTAATTCAAAATTACCCTTAAAACCTATTTGAGTAGGCTATGGAAATGGTGCTTCCTCCATAGTCAACGCTCTAAAACATTGTGCCATCACTATCCAATAGACAAACAAGTGTATTTGAGAGACTAAAAATCAATCAAAACCTTCAAGTATAGTTTAAATATTATTTTTAGATAATGTTTTAGCATTATAAGTTATATAATTATATTTTTTTCTTACTACTTATTATTCTCTATTATATTGCATACTATATCAACCAAGATTGATACAATTTTATGTTGTGTGTTTTAACTAGTTTTATATTCTATTTGTTTTAATTTTATTTCCAAACTACATCATCCAAATTACTATTAAATTTTTTTCCATATTAAACTAAGTCAAATAGCTTGACCTAATCTACCACTATTTTTCATACCTTTAAAACTAAGTGAAACAACTCAACTCAGTAGGATTTTCTATTTTCATAAATAAGATAACACAACCTGATAGGTTTATAGAATGTTATTTTTCCTTATCTACCCAAATATATTGACCAAATAAACACTCTATGTTTTTATACTATTATTTTTTATTATATGTCAAACTAGGTCAACAACCTTGACCTAATAGGTTTATAGACTATTATTTTTCCATGTCTACCCTACTAGGTCAACCAAATCAACATAGTAGGTTTCCAAGCTATTATTTTCCCCCATATTCCCATTTAGGTCAACTAGATTGGTCTAATAGATTTCCAAACTATTCTTTCTCCCTGTCCACTTAACTAGTTCAACTAGTTCAACCTAATAGGTTTACAAACTATTATTTCTCTTTGTTTGCCAAATTAGGTTAACCATTTTGACTCAATAGGCTTATAGAATATTACTTGTTCTTATCTTTCCAACTAGGTCAACCAACTCAACCTAATGGATTATAAACTATTACTTTACCTATTTTCCTAACTAGGTTAACCAACTCAACTTAGTAGGTCTTCAAACTATTCCATATTTTTAGAATTACACTTGATTGACCTAGTCAACCCTGTAAGTCCTAACTAACCTAGTATGATTTTCAAATACTATTTTATATTTCTAGAATTATACTAGATTGACCTAGTTAACCCTTTATGTCCTAGATGACCTAGTATAATTTTCAACCACAATGTTTCTTTCCATAAATCCACTAGATCAACCTATTCAATCTTGTTACTCCTAGTTGACTTAGATTAATTCCATACAACTATTAACCCTAGTCAATCAAGTACATTAATTGGATGAATTAGTTTATTTTATTAGCCTTTTTAGCCTTCCATCCTTCTATTTCTCTTTTCACACTAATTAACATCATGAAAACACCTATTTTGATCTTCCTTGACAATCTCAACCCATTATAATTTTACATAGGTGCTTTTTTCTTACCTAAATTTACCACCCATAAGGATATCCCCTCATGGAGCAACTATTCCCAACCCTCATCTAGGTCAATAGAATGCAATATGGTCCACATCACTCAAAATGATGATCTAGATGATCCTAACATGAATGATACCTTATCCAAAATCTCCTAATTAACCATTGGAGTAATTTATACCAATATAAATAACCTTCCCATAGGGAACCCTCTTAATTAGAACATTCCTATCCCTAATATTAGGAATTCTCCTCCTACTAACACTAACATTCCACCTTATGACACTAGTTTTAAAATACACTTATAGATATAAATAATTTTTTTGATCAAATGGTTCAATAAATGAATGTTATACAAATAAATAAAAATTATAAAATGATCCAAATTTAAAATCATATCTTACACATTTAAAGTCAAGTCCCTATTATCATCACTCAAAATAATCAAAATCACCCCTTCTTAGAGATGTCAATGGGAATAACATCCTTCAAGATATCATATCTAAAAAAATGATTCAAAATATTTAAATTAAACCTTTATCTCCATTCATCATCTCCATATATATTATAAATATCTCTCCAACCATTAATTATGATGGAACTAAAGAACCTGTTATCTTCCTTAAATCATTTGGTAATCTCCATAAGGAATGGGTCTAAACCAATGATTTTTCTACTACTAAAATTCTTGTCAAAAATATTACAATAGATGATTTAGAATTTTATAATAAACTCCCCAAAAAATCCATATGGAAAGCATAAGATATCATAAAGCTCTAGTTAAAAAGTTTCAACAAAATGATCTTACTAAAAATTGCCTTCGTCACTTCATCAATGCTAAGAAATACATACTGAATATGCTCATAATTTTATCTAAAGATGGAAATCACAATCTTATAAATCATATAATAACATGAGTGATGAAAATATATTTAAATTATTTATTACTTCCTTAAAACCTTATCTTCAATACAAAATTTAAATCTTTTCTCCTCACACCTTAAAATGATCTTTTGATCAAACTAAATGACAATATTTTCTTATGAATCAATTTCAACCATCTCATAACTAAATTAAGGAATCTTTCAAAACTTCCATTAACATAATAAATATCATAAATTCTCAATATAAATCCACTCCAATAAAAATTAGAGTAGTCAAAGAATATATTAAACTTCCTCACACCCACCATTAATTATTTTAGAAATGAAGATATTATTATCTCCATGTAAAACCTTCATCTATAGTAATACTTCTCCCCCATCATGGCACAATCCTAATAAATTTTATTGATTTTATGCTAACATTGGTCATTATCATGAGACATGTTGTGCACTTCTAAAATTTATGGTTTATTTAAAGTTAAGAGTTATCTCTGATCACGTTTCTATGATAAAATTGCATCATCTCGATTATCTCAAAGCTTGTCAAAAGAGAAAATTTTACAAATTTACTACCCAAAAATATCAAAATCCTTCAACAAATCCTAATTCAAAACACTATAATGAAATATTTTATGTTATCAATGCCAATTAGGATCAGTATTAAACCAATTCTCAATATGTGAACACAACCAAATTCAATTATCATAAAAAACCTACTCATAAAGACCCTATTACTAAACCTAAGTAACCAACAACTGATGATCAATTAATTAAAAAAACTACCACTTACTAGCTCACATATTTTGAACCATCCATTAGTGACAATCCATCTCCATAAATGGACCCTCATATAGTTTTAAAAACCACTTTAGCTAATCTATATAAGCATCATGCCCACTCTTCTTCTAAACCTCATTGGAATTTATTAGATGAACTTTATTTTGTGCCTTGTAAAATTCCTCTCATAGAATTATTAAAAACTTATCCTTATCATTACAAGTTCCTGATGAAAAAATAACAATACATAGAATAAAATTTATTTACTTAACCTGAAGTACCTCTTGATACCCCTCAACTTGCATAAATGCATGTTATCAAAACAATTTTGTCTACTAGACCCTCCATAGAATTTCTAAAAGAAGATATGATAAATGAAAAAATTATTCTTTAAGCTGATGATCCACCTCTTTTTATCAAAATTGGTATCAATAACACTCTAATTATAAAAGTATTAGTTGATGACAGATTAAGTATTAATGTTAATTATCTTTGGCCAATTTAACAAATCAAATAGACTAAATAAAATCTTAAACAAACTCATATCCTTGTTGTGGATTTGATAAAATCAATAAAAAACTCTCAATTGTATTTTTTTACCTTCTAAAATTGGACCCAAAATAATTCTAACCAAACTCATGGTTCATTATATTATATTATAACATGTCTTTAGGTCATCCATGGACTCATTATATGCAAGTTATTTCATCTTATATCAGTTAGTGTATCAAATTAATGTATAATGGGAAACATTAAAAACATTAGTTTGGTCATAATCCATAGAGTATCCAACTTCCAAATCCTAAATATCAATATTGTATTCTTACTATTACTTAAATCAATAGTCTGCCTCTCTCTGAACTCATCAATATGCATTCATATCTACATGTAACTCTGACAGATTTAGATGATGATGAACCTAATGAATTAAAAATATTTTCAATACCACTCGATTACCTCCATATATCATATAATGGATCCCTCCTTCTCTTATTCCAAGAGATATAACCATTATGTTAACAAATGATACTACTAATAGTCCTCTCACATGTAACACACATGAATCCTCCTACATAGAGGATGATTTTACTTTCAATTAATATGGGGTGTAAATAATATTATAATATCCTTTTGCCATGTATCCTCACACTTTTATTAACAAGGGAATCTCCACCATAAATTTTCCTAATAAAATAGATACATGTGATATATATCCATCTTATGATAATACTTTAATTATGGTGCAAGCTTAGTCACAAGATTTAGATGTCCTACTATTAAAAAATACATTAATAAAAATACTTGCCTTGGATCATGATGTTTATGACATTCACATATATTATGATAGTCAATAAAAACTTGAAGGCTATGTACCACATACCAATACACCTTTATATATACTTCATGGGTCATCCAAGATATTTAATAACATGATATAATCTAAACTACAATCTTAATTACACTAATCAGATCAATCTAGTAATTCATGATCTATTATCTCCAATCAATCATATTTAACAAATCAATTCTTTACCTCTTATACATAATTTAATCACCACTGATGATAATGATTCTTTCACTATCTTGATACTAGATGTTATCAAATGAACTCATACCTATACATATGAAATTACACTGGATAGACAAGCTATAACCATTTGAAAAATACATTCTTATTTTGATACTCATGCAAAAAAAATTGGACCTTGAAGTGGATGTCAAATATTACAGACCCTTACCCATGCTCCCTATTAATGAAGCTATTTTATAGCTAGTTCATTCTTGTGAGCCTTAGCTTACATGCCAACATCATAAGATTGGTCATTTTAATAGAAAGGATCCTTGTTTCAATAATTTTATTGCTAGTATAGATCCTAAGACACATGTTTTTTCCTCGCTTCTTCCCTCTCCCTATCATTTCCAAGACAAAAATTCCATGATGATTAAGGAGACTATTACAATTAATTAAGGAACCACTATTATCCCTTGACCTATTCTTATCTCCAAATAACTTAATATTACTAGACATGATAACTTTAATCTAATTTCTTGATAAATATCATGAATATTTTATGTGATCATATCAACACATGCCCAACATTTATCCTAGTATATTGGTCCATAATATAATTACCTATCTTAATGAAAAACTAGTGTCAAAAGAAACACAAATTTCTTCCTGATATTTATACCTTATGTCATAAAGATATCAACAAGATCTTATATTATAAATTCATCAAACCTATAGATTATGAATGTGTTTCCAAAATTATTCTTGTACACAAGAAACTTACCATGGTTATTCACATTTGTATAGACTTTCACAATATTAACCTAGCATGTTTACCATCAATCGATGCCATTGTTGATTCCACCACTAGCTATGAAATTTTATCTCTCATAGATGGTTTTTTAGGATATAATCAAATTCATATCTCTCTTGAGGATCAACATAAAACCACTTTTACAATAGAATGGTGCACATATTGTTACACTAAAATGCCATGCATTCTTAAAAATACTAGTGTAACTTATCAATGTCTAATTATCCACATACTTTATTATATTATACATAAAATAGTTCAAACCTATGTATATGATCTTATAAATAAATCCAAGCACCATAAAATAATCATCATGATCTTGTTATCATTTTTTATCATCTCCTCAAATATAATGTTAGACTAAATCTTTATAAATGTTTTTTTGGTGTCACCACCATAATTTTTTTAGGATTTTTAGTTTGTTTATTTTGGATTGATGTATATCATGATAAAATAAAACATATTTTTAACATGTATATCCCTCATTCCATTCCAAACATATGAACATACTTGGTAAACTTGAGGTAATCTGACTATTTGTTCCCAAAGTGGCTTACTGTATTTTTCTAGTTAACTCCCTTCACAAGAAAGGTATAGATATGAAATGAATTGATTTTTCCTATATGTCCCATATGACATTTTACAATGTCCTTCACTTATATTTTTGTGTGTGCCTTAGGACATGTGTCAATGTCATTTAATTGTATTTCTTATCATATACCTAGTCTTATACTACATGTCTTTCATAATTTCACTTCTTGATTTGATTAGTTAGATGCGATAGTATTTCCATTATTTACATTCTTTCTTTTCTTGATTTTCATAGCTAGATATGATTGCATTTCTCAATTCTTATTTTTTCTCCTATATGTTCCATAGGAAATTTTCTAATGTCCTTTGATTCTATTATTGTGTGTGCCTTAGGACATTTGTCAATGTCCTTTGCCTATACTCTTCTATGTGATTGTGGCTTTCACGCCAACCTTGATTGTTTTAAATTATATGTGTATGTGGAATTTGAACATGCCTTGTACAATTTATTTCTAGTTTGAGTGACATGTGCCCATTTCCCTTATTTTCTTGGCCCCTTGGCCACTCTTTTATGCTTCTTTCTTCTTGCCTTGTGTGCTTGTGGTTTTTTTTATTTTCAAGTATTTTCAATGCCATGATCCACATCATTCATTATATTGATTTCTTGGATGCCATGATGGACATCATGCTCCATCCCTCCTTGACAACTGAAAAATAACCAAACTTTCATTTATAATTCATTATATTGCATATGATATTACATTATTATATCTATCTAGGCATATCCCTATTGATCTAACAATCTCCATTGTAAACCAAGCTATATCTTGAGATATATTGTCAATTACCATTGTTATATCATGTATTTTTGTAGCATAACACACTTGTAGGGATTTTTATTCTAAGGATAGTCATTATAAGGCCTTCATTCCTACCCTTAAAAGAGGAGGGCAATAAATAGGGGTTTTGTCATAGAGATTAGAGCTCTTACCAGTCAAAAAATTATCTTTTATAACACCCAAGATGGTATCTAGACTTAAAATTACATAGAATAGACTAGGAAGATAGTGATAATTACAAAATAGTAATCAAAATTGTCTTAGGATAATAACACTAAGATTGGACTATAGTTTTATACAATAGGGTGTTTGATTTTAGTTCTCTTATCCAAATAGCAAAAAATTAATATTTTTTAGAAACAAGTAGAAAGGTAAGCTTAGCTACAGTTTTGCATATACAGACTAGTTTAGATTCAGTAGTTTCAGTATAGTTTATCTTAGAGAATCTAGATATAGGGGGTTATGCATGGCATGATGGATCTCACTTTTAGTTTTAGATTAGAAAATTGGTATAACTTCCAAATTGAAATCCATGTTTTAGACACTATTGGTTGGGGAAATGTACTTGACACATTTGACTTATTTTCTTTTCAAGTTTAGAATATTACCTAGGCATTATCAGTAGTTGTGTGCCTTATTCCATAGTCAAGTGGTTGGCATCATTTAAAGTGGCTTTCATATAAGCCTAACTCCACATTTTTGAGTGGATTCCATATAAGCCTATTGCCTATTTTTAGAGTGGCTTTCATACAACCCTAATCTCCACCATTTTTGAGTTAGCCAAGATTGGCCTAGTTTCCAACACACATTCAACTATTCATGCCACATTATCAGATTATATTACATTTATGGGATTTAAGAGCCATCTTAGATGACATAATTCATATCATTATGAGTTTATATCTTGAATTCATGGGGAAATGATGAAACTAAAGGAATAGATAGCCTTTGTATTCTTGAGCCATCTACTCAGAGGGATTGGACACACAATCCAAGCATCGATTAACACATGCATGATCACATAGCTTCACTTAGTGGGAAAAGATGGAGCTAAAGAACTAGCCTTTACATTATTGATCTACTCTTAGGGAATTGAACACTTTGCTCCATTTGAAATATTAATCTTTGTACATTTCATACCCAACATTACTCAACATCACTCAAAATCATAATAGGTTTTATATCAGTTTACATACTCAGTGAGGTGTATTCATTATTTTCTCTTCTTCTCTCTCTTACCCAGATATGTGCAATCTTATTTTAGATATAGCATATCTATTAAAAAATGATTTACTCTTTATTTATCTTGTAGATTTACACTTCACAATGTGATCTTTCTATGCACACCCAACAACACAAAGCTTCATGAGCTTCACCCTTGTAGGTAGGTTTAGGCATGCTTTCTATTTTTCCTTTAACCTATTATTTTTCTTTGTTACATAAATAGAATAAAGGGGGGCAAATGTAGTCATATAAAATGTAAAATTTGGTAACTTGAGTGTGGATTATGACACCCAAACCATAAGTCCCTCTCGCTTATTCCCATGACCCTTTTAGGCACCTTTTCACTAATTCCCAGTCATCTATAGCCTTCTAAACAATGATTCCACCTCATCTAGGCTAATTTTATTATGAAAATTTCATCCCCCTAATAATTTTACCCTTAAGACAATAGCACCCAAATTGGACTATAACACTAGACCCTAGGGTGTCTATTTTAGTCACTTCTATCCAAGTACATTTTTAGCTCCAACAATCATTTCCTTCTAGTTCCTACCATTTTTATTGTCAACATAATGTAAATACATTCAACCCATGACCAACATATATATAAAATCCCATTAAATTTTCATTTAGAAGGGGTTTGAAAATATCACAAAGCAACCAAGAATACAAGCAAAAATACTCAGGCATATTTCCCTATTCTCTACATACAACTAGCCAATACAACTACAAGCTATTCAAACCCTTAAACTAGTCCCTATCCACCTCAAGCACACCTAGTTTTATCATTTTGTATCTTCATACACACTATTTCAAAAAGCACATCAAGTGGGAGTACTACATATGGCTTGATCCCTCTTCATAGCATTAGTATGTAGGTAATGTGCCCATATAAGGAGTGTGGATACACGTTCAGTGCATCTTACACACACACTAACCCTCATCTTTCTAAAATTTTATCAAATCATGATGGAGTCTAAGTTTTAAAGACTAAATCATCTCTAAAAGGAGTTCCATCGACATCCAACATCCAAAATTTCATAGGTACGTTCACACAGAGGCAGTGAATTGAAAAAAAAGCTCAAGTCTCCTAGACAACAATAGTAGAAGAGGAATATAATATTAGACCATAGGGTGTCCTATTTTATCACTCCTATCCTTTCATAAAAAAAAACCTAGATCCTATTTTATGACATTGTCCCAATCCTGCACAATAAATTTTAGACCCTATCTCAGCTATCTCAGTCTATTTCTAGCTAAGTCTTATTTTTTCCACATTTATTACTATTTTTAGAAAGGTTAAAAATTAAAATTAAATTATACAAATTAGTAGCTTAATTATTGAAGTATTATTTAGTAATTTAGTTAGACCCTTAACTAAATAGGAATAATACTCCAATATTCCCAAAATAGTTAAATCAAAATTTTACAAAACATCCATTTTAGATGGATTATATGATTCAATATGAGTAATTATTGAGTAATGATTGAGTAAAACTTTTTAATAATGTGTCACATGTGTTTTTTATATGTTCTCAATCTAATAATCTGTATAAAATTGGTTTAATAACTTATGCAAAAATATCATAATATATATGAAAGTGTGAACACGTATCTTATATATGCCCCTAATCTTATGATTTTTATAATCTGATTCATGTAATATGTGTAATGATTTCATGAAATCTATGAAATTAAACTCATAATCCTATAAATATCTAACACATGTCCCTGCATATTCCCCAAATCTATTTGAAAACTATTATAATCTTAATAAAACATGTAATAATCTATGTAAATTTGTACTATTCTAAATTAAATTCTACCAAAAATGTGAATTATTTGTGCCTAAAACACTAAAAAATATGCACTTAAGGATTAATATATAGGAAATCCACTATTTATGCCCCCTTTTGAGATGAGGGATGTTGCTTGCAAATCACTCATCTCAAAATGAGTTATACACATTATATTATATATATAAGTATATAATTAGTGTAAATAATTTAATTAAAAAATGATTATATGTCATCATAATAAGAATAATGGAATATTTAAAATTATTATATGATAGCATAATGGAGGATTCCAAATCCATTCTAACATCATTCAAAGGTTTATTTATTAGTCATTTTTATAGGGAAGGAAATAAGAGTACTAACAAGATTGTGAATATAGGGTTTATACATGGCTCCCTTAGGTATTGTCAAGGTGATGTGGACTTCCAAAATGATGTCATTCCTATCATTAAATACTATAAATCCCATTCTAATGTGTGAATTAATGATAATCATTATTGATAAATCTAAGTTGCATGAGAATAGTCACAAAGTCACATGTTTCAAAATCATGATGTTTTCACATCTCAAGGCTATACATGAGTGTAAAGGATTGATTTTAATATTTATTATTATAATTAAAAGTCAAATTAAAGGATTTTTAAACTTGATATCTACTTGTTCTATTTTCAAAAATTGTAGTGAATATAATAAGCTTAATAATAATAGAGTCAAACCAATTTATTGCACAGAGGTGGAGGACCCCTGTGTGTGAAAAATGGTGAATGGAGGAATTTATAACTTCATGGAAAGGATACTAGGTCATTACTAGGTAATATCCCATGATTTTGATAGAGAATGGACAAAGAGAAGTTAGAATGCATGATATAAAAATCACCATTTTTGAATAAATAACTGGATAAGTCACAAGTATGTATTGTAATTCAGTCAAAGATTTTAAATATAAAAAAAGAGGATATTTTTATCATATTTTACAATTCTAAAAAGAAAAAATCTAAGTATTATAACTAGAAATGGTTTCTTTGGGTTGACTTGCCACGAAAATGGCATGATGTCTGCTTATAAGTTATGAAATATATAACCCTTAAGGGCAAGCATATTGTAATCTTTTCCCATCATTTTATCTTTCCTAACCACTTTATAGGTCATTCCATTAGCATCCTTTTCTTCTTGTTGAAGTCTCTTGAGGTTTAGGTTCATAATTTCAAGAGTAATCGATTGGTTGAAATTATCCATCAGAGACTTATTCTGTTAATTGTCAAAAGGGGGGAATTAATCTAGAGTAAGGAATTCTTAGAGGATACCCATATCCAAAGTCACTAAAATGATTCTTATAGCATCATTATGGATTATTTTGGATTAGAAGAGGAAAATATATATGAGTTAAGTGAATAAAATGCTTCAATGGATTTTCATCTTAAGGATAGTCAGAAGGGTATCCCTATGTATGTTAGCCCTATTTATATCTTGGGTCATTTCTATTTTAATTTTAATATATTAGATAAAATTGAATAATCCTTGTAAAATATTTAGAATAAGTTATATGTTCAAAGTTTTTTGAGTTTTAATATCTTTGATGAATTTTACAAGCTAAAGGCATTTCTGTCACTAGAGGATTTCTTTATAGGGAAGGGAGATAACTAGAAATAGGAAGAAGAGAATGTGGGTCTATCCCCACATTTTAAAAAGAATAGGCATGTTATAGGTAGAGGTATAATGACTAAGAGAGGTGGGGGTGAATTGGTGAGACCAAATAATTCCACTTCAAATATGATCTTTACAACCACTTAATCAGTTACCACAAACATTCACGAAGCATACACATCATTCATAGAAATGAGCAAGAGAGACAATGCAAGATGAATCACATAGCACAAGACATATGCAAGAAACCTTATTATGGAATAAAAACCACTATAAAATTAAATTGGACTACTATCTTATAATAAAAATAAATAATTTAGACCATCCATAAATGATAAAAAAAACTACCATTCCTAATTATAGTGAGACTACAATCCGATAAGGAGATACCACACCAATCTCGCTAAGCACCCATAACAACTAGAATTTTAGAAATATTCATCTTAAAAGGAAGAAATAACCCCCTTATATTTCTATCACCCAAAATAACACCTATGAACACATCTACCTTTGGACTAATGTCTACAACACCTACTGATGGACCTCTGATTATCACTCTTCACCTTCGCTCATACTCAATCTATAAGAGCATTATTATGCCAAAAAAATTATGGCCTAAATGTCATAAAAATATTATTCAATATATTATTCTTATGAACTCATCCTTAGGGAAATATACCCCTCCTTCTATCCACAATTCACACACATAAGCCTCTCTCCAATCTCTCCCAAGTCTCTCACACAAAAGTCTATAAACCATCATCTTTGGTTCCAGTATTTATAGAGAAATATTGATAATAAATACCTTGGTTATCCATTTAGGAATTACTTATCCCTTAATTAATCTCTCACATGAATACATGGCTCAATATAATCTTCATAGGTTGGCCATAGCATCTATGGGTCACCTTTAAGTGACTACACCATTTAATAAGGCCCTTATAGCTCTTATAGGTCTCATGGAGACCTATTCACCTATTTAGCATATCATCAAATAAAAAAGAAAATAAACACTTAAAATTTTATATTTACACACTAAATTAACCCTTATTCATCCTCAAATGCTTATAATCATCATTGCACTTTTCTATGCAAGCTCAATCAATATTCTATGCACACAGTCACTATGAATGAACACACAATCACCATATAAACCTTTGTTAATACTTCATATGATTATTAAATACTTAATAATTCAAAAATATAATCCTCATGGATTTTACAACACTCCAAAATAGTTAAGTCTTCATGAAACATCGAAACAACATTTACACAAGCTCAATTATCCTTCTTAGGTCACTTACAGAGCAAGTACAAACACATAGTCAACTTTTAGGCTCAATATCTTTGATTGTACTCACTTTTAGATATTTAAATATATATTTTCATACATGTCTTGTATTCCTATACAAATTTATTTTTATAGTAATAAAAAATTTGAATTTTATCAAAATATATGACTCAAAAACTGGATAATAGTTTTTCCCTTATAAATTCAAGTATTTAAATGTCAACAATCACAATTAAACTCTGAACATAAAGCTCACATATCATTTACTCTCTTATTAGATCAAATACACACCATTTATCTCTTCTAAAATTTAACACATAGGTCTCAAACATTAAACCTCAGTCACTTTGACCTTATGTCATGCACCTTTGTAATATTGACTCAATACGCGTTGTCAATCTTTATGGATCAACCAGGTATTTAACTAGAGACACTCACTATTAAATCAATATATACAAACACACACTCACCATTGGATCCTTATAATTTACCTTTTATTATTTATTAAAAAAATTTCACTTATCACCATCTCGTTTCATCTTGATATCTTGGAATAAACATGCTTTATTGATCTTTTTGTAAGGAGCTCAATCTTTACCTAGTTTAAGCATCAAACAAGTTAAATTCTTTAACTTACTTCACACGTAGATCTAGATGTATGAAATTACACACATTTTTATATAAATTTTGTCTTTAACTTTAACTTTGTGTAGAATTGGCTAAGTATGGGAACCATTACAATATGCCTGGAAGACCATCTTTGGACCATAATAAATTTTGCCTTGCTCACTCGCATGAACTAAAATTTGGACCATATGATCCCCTCACATAAGAGAATAAAACCATGTGACAAATATATCCTAGAAAACTTACACATTTGATATATAATTCCATTAAAATGGATTCTCAAAATCTTCTACCACAAAGCCAACTATTCTTAGATTTTGTCTAGGAGACCAATTTTGCTCTTACATAACTTTTATCGTGCTTCAATGCATTATCTAGAATTTAGCATAAATAAACTATGCATAAAACTAAATAAACCCATGTGATAACATTCTCTTTAAATGTCCACATGTGTGAGATATTCCACCATAATAATTATTACTTGGCTCTTCTTGCCACATTTCAAATTTGGCTAAGTGTAGGAAAACACTGTCAAAATCCTTAGAAGCCAAGATTTGCACATGCATATATTTTGTCTCACTACATCACATGACTTAAAATTTGGTGCATAAGAACCAAACAAAAAATTTAAAAAACCCATATGATAATTTTATCTTGACACCTCCATACATGCAAATTATGAACTCATAAACATTCTTACTCGGCTCTACTTGAACCCCTTTTGCAAATTTGGCTAAGTATGGAAACTTAGTGAATTCTATCTAAGAAGACAAATTTGCACCCTGTTATATTTGACCACACTTTTATGCATGAATTGAGATATGGTGAATAATAACTAGTGAATAATTTTATCATAACCATATGACCAACTCCCCATGACTCATTCCCACATTGTAATGGTGATGTCATCAAGTTGCCTACTCAGATTTTATGCCACTAGACCCAAAGTGTCTAGATGAAATATATGGAAAACCAAATGAATTATACTTATGCACATAAGCTATCCAATCATATAAAACCTATTATAATACCCCTTTCACATGTTCAATACTCTATACTCATCCCTAAACATATCTAACCATACCAAAACTAAAGATCAACCAAGCCAACTTCAAGCAAACTAGGACAAGCACATTGCATAATTTATCATTACCACTTAGGATGAAAATTTAATATCCATTTGATATAATTTGTCATTCAAGAATGAAAATTTAATATCCATTTGATATAACTTAAAACCTTTGAAACATGCATACGCCAAAAAGAGTCTAATAGTTTACATACTTGACATATGAGCATAAGTCTCATCAAAATCTATTCCCTTAATCTAATCATATCTTTTACACACCAATATAGTCTTATTCCTTGTGACTTATCCTTTCTCATTCATCTTGTTTTTGAAAACCCATTTGGTACCTATCACATTTTTATCTTTTGTCCTATGGACTAAGACCCATGTTTCAATCCTTTCTATTTGATCAATTTCTTCATCCATTGCATCATTCCAACTTTAATATTTTCTAGCTTCCATAAATGTTTTGGGTTCAATCATGGATAATAGACCTATCCTTATTGATTTTGATTGATCAACATTCTATTTATAGTTTGAAACCTTGCACCAACATTTCCAATAATCTGAGAGATTGGATGATCTTTCTAAATCTTTTAATATAGAGCTTTAGAATCTTGTCTTTCTCTTCATCTTCATCTACATATTCATATTCATCATATATTTGAATGGATAAATAACCATTGTTTTCAATATAATTCTAAATTGAGTCACTTACTTACACTTTTGTCTTTTTGACTCTACTTGTCTCATTTACCCTTACATTTGAACTTTCAACAATCTTTTGAAGTCTCTTATTGAAGCACCTATAGGTAGTAACGATAGAAGAGTAACCTAAGAATATTCCCTCATCAAATATCAAATTATATTTTTCAAGATTCTCTTCATCTCTTTTTATGAATCACCTACTCCCAAAAACTCTAAAATGTTTGACATTAGCCGCATTATTCTTCCATAACTCATAAGGAGTTTTATTACAATTTAATCTAATTTGACACCTATTTAGGATGTAAATAGAAGTGTTAGTTACCTCTTCCCAATATCCATTTTATAATTTTTCATCTTGAAGCATGGTTCTACCCATCTCAATAAAAATCCTATTCTTCATTTCAACCACACCATTCTATTGTGGTGTTCTAGCAATAAAATATTATCTTATTATCACATATTCTTCACAAAAATCATCAAAATTATGAGATAAAAACTCACCTCCTCTATTTTATATTTAAACCTTTATCATTTTCCACAAAAGCTTTGAATTCCACAAATTTTTCAAAATCTTCTAATTTTTCTTTAAGAAAGAATATCCAAGTCATCCTAGTAAAAAAATCAATAAGAATCATGAAGTAACTATTACCTTGAATAATTTTAATTATCATAGGTCCACATAGATCAATGTGGATCAAATCCAATGGATTTGTAGTGGAAAACTCCTTAATTTTGTATATTCTCTTGGTTTGCTTCCCATGAAGACAAACCTTGCAAGGAGAATGAGGAATCTTAGAAATCTTAGGCATATGCCTTACCAACCAATTTGAACTGATTTTCATATATTATATAAATTTATATGTCCAAGCCTTTTATGCCAAATCCAAATTTATTCCAATTGACTTATGAATTAATCTTAATTATTGGATTCATGAAATACATACATATTATCTATTTTGTGAACATTTGCAATTAATCTAATATATTTTTCCTTTCTTATTTCACATACATCATCATGAAAAAGTTAAAACATTTCCTTGATTACACATTTGGTTCATAATTATAAGATTATGTTTAAAACCTTTTACATATAAGACATTCTCAGTCTTAGTATGACCATTATCTAAACTCACCATACCTTTTCCAACTATGTTAGTAGATTTATTATCACCAAATATAGCTACACCTGGGTTAGTCCTTTTAAGAGATAAAATTGCTCTTGTCTCCTGTCATATGATTTGAGCATCCAATATATATGAAATATCTCTTGTTATCATATTCTTGAGTATATAAATCTAATTAAACAAATAATGACTCTTTCTTTGGTGGTCTTCTTGGAAATTGCCTCTTTTCTTTTTTAGACTTGGTCTTCCGATAGTGTCAATGACTTGTATATTCTTTTTCAAAAAGGCTCTATTTTAGTTCTAGGATATGTGACCTTGTTGATTAAAATTGTAACATATGAGATCCCTTTTGATTTCTAGAGAGAGCAATATCATTATAACTATGACCAAATTAACTATAGGAGAAGAAATACCCATTGAAGACATTATTCATATTTGATCTCCCTTTTCTTGGTTATTACTGATACATTAATTTTCATTCTTGATTATTTGGTGGATATGGAATCTATTTTATTCTTGGATAATATTACATCTAAGTAACTCATGTCTTTACTTTTTAATTGTTCCATTCTTTGATTGAGATCTTTATTCATCATGACCTACAAATTCTTGACTGCTGCCTCTAAATTTTGCACTTGTGTCTTCACACTATTTAAATTATAATAAATCACATAATATATTATCTTGAATACAATAAATATAATCTTTGTCAACTATTCTACCTTTGATCATGTTTAATCTATTAATCCTTTACCAAAGGACCTGATCTGATACCAATTATTAGAGTTACAATCACTGAGAGGGGGTGAATTAGTGAGCCCAAATAATACAAATTAAAATATAATATTTAAAAAAACTTAATAAATTACCATAAGCATTCATGAAGCATACACATCATTCATATCAATGAGCAAGAGAGACAATGTAAGATTAATCACATAACACAAGACATACATGGGAAACCCTCTTGGGGAATAAAACCCACTTGAACCTGTAATTAGACCACTATCCTATAATAATAAAAACCAATTTATACCATCTAAAAATGATCAAAGAACTACCATTCTTGATTTTAGTGAGACTAAAATCCCATAAGGAGTTACCACACCTATCTAGATGAGCACCCACAATAACTAGACTTTTAAAAAGTTTCACATTGAAAGGATGAAACAACCCCATTAGATTTTGAGCACCCAAAACAAAACTTATGAAAACATAGACCTTTAAACTAATTTATACAACACCTGATGATGGACCTCTACTTATCACTCTTCATCTTTGCTCACACTCAATCTGTAAGATCACTATTCTACCAACAAAATTATGACCTATAGGTCGTACAAATAGTCCTTAATTTATTATACTTATCAACTCATCCTTAGGTAAATCTACACATATTTCACTCCATAATTCACACACACAAGCATCTCTCCAATCTCTCCCAAGTCTCTCACACAAAAGCCCATAAACCATCATCTTTGGTTCCACTATTTATAGAGCAATCTTGATAATCACCACATTAGTTATCTATTATGCATGCCTTAACCATTAATTCATATATTATATGAATACATGGATTAGTAAAATCTTCATAGGTTTTCCATAACATCTATGGGTCACCCTTAAGAAGCTATATCATTTAATAAGGCCCTTATAACTCTTATAGGTCTCATGGAGTCCTATTCGCCCATTTAGAAAATCATTGAACACAAAAAGATAATAGAACAACTTAAAAATATGTATATCCATACTAAATGACCCATTAGCCATCTTTGAATTCTCATAGACATCATTTTACTCTTATGTGCAAGCTCAATCAACATTTTGTGTACACAATCACCATAAATGAACACATAGTCACCATATAAACCTTTGTTCATACTTGATAAGATTGTTAAATCCTTAATAATACACTAATAGCATATTAATATAGTATAAAACACTCCCAAATATCTAATTCATCATGAAAATTTGAAAAAACATCTACATAAGCTCAATTATCCTTCTCGGGTCACTTGCTAAACAAGCACAAACACACAATCAACTTCTAGGCTCAATATATTTGATTGTGCTCACTTTAAAATATTTAAATATATATTTACATATTCACCTTGTATTCCTCTACAAATTTTATTTTTATATAAATAATAAATTCAAATTATATCAAAAGATATGACTCAAAAACTAGACACTAGTTTTTCCCTTGTTAAATTCAAATATTTAAATGTCAACAGTCACAGTTAAACTTCAAACACAAACGTCACATGTCATGTGCTCACTTCTTGGATCAAATACACACCATCAATCTCTTGAAAACTTTAACACATATGTGACAATTCTAAAATGTTAAAGCTCAGTCATTTTGACCTTATCTTTTGTATCCTTGCAATGTTGACTCAATATGCACCATCAATCTTTGTAGATCAACCATGTATTTAACTATCAATTCCCACCATTCAATAAATACGTATAAAAACCTGCTCATCATTGTATTCTTATCCTTTACCTTTTCTCATGTATTAAATAGAATGAACTTGGCACCATATCGTTACATCTTGATATCTTGGAATAAACATGCTTCATCGATCCTTTTGTAGGAGCTCAATATTTACCCAATTTAAGCATCAAACACTTTGACTTCTTTGACTTGATAGACACTGTAAATATAGATTTATGAACTCATATGCATCACCTGATCTCCATTTTGTCCTAAACTTTAAAATTGTGTAGAATTGGAAAAGTATGGGGACCATTCCAATATGCCTAGAAGACAATCTTTAGACCATAATAACTTTTACCTCGCTCACTTACATGATCTAAAATTTAGACTATATGATCTCCTCACATTGGAAAATCTAACCATGTGAAAAATATTTATTGGAAGCCTTGCATGTGTGAGATATAACACCATTAAAATTCCTTCTCAAAATCTTCTATCATAGAGCCAACTATTCTTAGATTTTGTCTGGGAGACCAACTTTGCTCCTGCATAACTTTTGCCATGCTTCAATGCATGATCTAGAATTTAGTGTAAATCAACTACGCATAAAACTAAGCAAATCCATATGAAACCTTGTCCTAAAAAATCCACATGTGTGAGATATGCCACCATTAAAATTATTTCTTATCTCTTCTTTCCACATTATAAATTTGTCTAAGTATGGGAAAACACTCAAAATCCTTTGGAGCCCAACTTTACACATACATATCTTTTATCTCACTACATCATATGACATAAAAATTAGGAACAAAATTAAAAAAAACCATATGATCATTTTGTCCTAACACCTCTACACATGTGAATTCTGACCTAATCAACATGGTTACTCAGCTTTGCTTGAACCCTTTTACAAATTTTTCTAAGTATGGGAACTTAGTGAATTCTATCTGAGAAGCCAACTTTTTAACCTCATATATTTGACTACACTTTGACACATAACTTGAGATATGGCACATAAAAACTAGGTAATAATTTGATCACAACCATATGAATAAATCCCCTTGACTCATTTCCATGTGGTAATGGTGATGCCATCAAATTTCCTACTCATATTTTCTTCCACTAGACCCAAAGTGCCTAGATGTAAGCTATGGACAACCAAATGAATTATACTTATGCACACAAGCTATCCAATCATAAAAAACCTATTATAGTACCCTTTACACATGCTCAATACTCTATACTCATACCTGAACATCTCTAACCATGCCAAAACTAAAGATCAACCAAACAAACTTTAAACAAAGTAGTGCAAACACATTACACACTTTGTCATTGTCACTTAGTATATCAAAGCACTTCATCCACTCACTAGAACATATCCATGTCATCACCATGAAATCAATGACAATAATATAACAACTCATAACCAGAGTAGATGAGGAGAAGAGGAAAGGAGAAATATATGCTAGGATAAAGTATAATATAGAATTGTGGGGATTAAGAGGAATAAGGAAACCATAAAACCTCTAAAGGGCATCAATAATTATACTAGAGGCAAGGAGAACCATAATAAAACTACTAGAACTAGTAAGCTGGTGATTTACTTGGAGTGGAGGGCTCAAAACTATAATTTATTGTTTTCTTGGTTTTTTAATCTTTTTTTTAGGTTTTTGGCATCGACCTATTAATGGTCTTAGTTTTTTGTTAGTTTATTGAGTATTTTGACTCTATTTTAGTTTTTTTCCTACTGGTTGTAATTATCTATCTTCCATGTTTAGATTTGTATCAAACATTGGTGCCCTAACCTATTTGTTTACCTCATCTAATAAAAATCATAATAAGAATAAATTATCTAAGCATATATGAAACATTTATTTTAATCATACAAGTGTCATGCCAAGATAGATATAGTCAAGAGAAACATAATGAATAGTTAACATAACAATGAAAATTCATAAATTTATTAATAAATATGTGTAAGTCACATTATATGTATCATGGAACCAAATAAAAGAATAATATTGCATGATATAGATCAAAAACCAAAAAATATCAATAAAAAATCTTGGATTTATCCAATAAAATCAAATAGAGTCATAGTCACACATAATGTCATGACCATGACACACAATAAAATGAAAACACAATATATCTCATGTCACATAAGGATAGATCCACACACAATTCACAGTAAAATTTCACATTGAATTAGATTCACAAACAATTGATAGTCCAATGCCACATAAAATTACAAGAGTTATAAATAATAGACATTCAAATATCATAGAAAATCATAATCACACATAATGAACAATCGAATGTTAAACACAAATTAGTAAAAAAATAAACAAATAAGAAATAAATAAATGTAATAAATTAAAAAAATCAAATTATATTACACACAAAATCACCAATCATGCATATAACAAGCAAGGATAATCTACACAATCAATGTATGTCGTCATCACATTTAATAAATATAGTATCTAGTAAGATAGAAATATAAGTAACATTAGTGTGATCAAGTCATATATGATTAGTGTAAATTATATCAATATGATCAATGGAAATAGTCAAATAAAGATAAAACCTATGTAAATTATAAATATTCCCCTAGTGGAAACCTGCCCCCATTATAAGAAAGAAGCCCCTAGGTATATTAATGTTTCAAATTAATGTGTCCATGTCATATGGAAATTGTTAGTGCCCAAAATTAAACTGAAGAAATTTCACCCTTCTCAAGTACAAATTCCTAATTCCTTAACCCAAATTCTTATTTTCAAAGTGTTCCTTCAAAGGTCAAGTTTCTTGATTAATCGACTAAGTGTTAATCTAGTCTTTACTTAGTGTGTTTTAAGCCTTAGGTTATTTGGATTTTTGGTTGAAAAATTTTACCTAATAGAAATATGTCTTCAGTATTTTTGCTCATGCAAAAATTCTAAGACTTATTTCCCTTAGGTAAATTGTTCGTGATAACAAAACTAACATAATCTATTTGTTCTTTGTAAAACATATCACCCTATTTATTTTAGTCATTTTACCTTTGTAAAATCCTCAAAGGGTCATTTATTTTGGGAATTTTACCCTTAAAAAATATCCAAAGGTTCATTTTTATTTTGCAAAATCCTTGAAGGGTCATTTTCTTTGTGTATTTTTCCCTTGAAAATTTTATGAAGGGCACTTTTAGAAGATCCAAAGGACACTTTCAATAATTCCAAAGGGCACTTTCAAAATACCTAAAAGGCCATTCCAAAAGGCCAAAGGGAAATTCCATAGGGCATGCCTTTGAAAAATCCCTGAATGGTCATTTATTTCAAGAATTTTACCCTTGAAAAATATCTAAAGGGTACTATCAGCAAAGTTTTTGTGGAGTAGAAGTGCCAAAAACAAAAGGGCTGAGATAGAAAAGCCTGAAAGAAAAGTCTAAATTACTTTAAAAACATGTAAAATCCTTATTTATTTTGGAATTTTTATTTGTAACAAATTTTTTGAAGGGAACTTACCCTTCAAGAAATTTTCCCATTGAAAAAAGATCAACAAAAGTCCTTTGTTTTGGTGAAAATCATAAGTCTAAACTCTTTTAGAAAAAGTGCAAAGATCCAATTCCTTTGGAAAAAGTGCAAAAGACAAATTTATTTAAGGAAATTATTTTGGACAAAATGTCTAAAACAATTATTTTTATGAAGGAGAAAATTTGAAGGCCAAATTCTTTCAATCATCTCGCCCATGCAAAAAGTTTGATAAAGTTCAAATCTCTTAGAAAAAGTGTGAAGTCAAAATACTTCAAGGAAATTATCTCGAATATTTTATCCAAGATAATTATCTCTATAGAATACCTGAAAGCATTGTTATGAACTAGGAATACTGAAGACAAATTATTACAAATAAATATGGCAGGATAAATGTGTCAAAGATAGAGAAGCTAAAGATAAAAGGCTTGAGAAAATTCTTCTAAAGACCAAAAGGTTGATAAATGCAGGAATGCCAAAGATAAAAGATCTGATAATCAAAGTCTTTATGAAATTTTATAATTTCATAGGTGATGGGATTGTAGACATCATTGATAGGTGTGTAGATGTCAATCTTAAGACAAGGTAAGTAGTCACTAGGATTCAAATATTCTAGGATGGTTACACAAGAATCAAATTTAGGCCCTATGAAGTATCTATTTATTTTCAAATAGGAGCATGAGATGCCACCACATGATGTAATGACATCAAAGCAATAGAGACTGCTCATAAGGTTCACAAGAAGCCTATAGAGCTACCAAGTGGCACATCTTCAAGGAAAAGTAAAGATAGTATCTAATAATGCTACACCCCATGGATTACAATCTAATGATGCACATTTGATTAGGAAAAAATATTTAATAGTATGAGGGCACAGTTTAAATGTTAATATATGGTCACATGCTAAATATTAAATATGTTCATGGCTATCGATGGTACATGTTCAAGTGTATATAATCCAATCCAAGTTGCATATTAAGCTAGGAATTTTTATTATAACCTAAAATTAACATAATACTACCACTTGGCAAGATCATGTTAGCCCAATAGGACTGATAGAGTAGGATGCATGGAACCCATGGAGCTACCAAGTGGCATAGCCTCAGGGCTAAAGATAGTTAGTAGCCAATAGCGCTTAATATTCTAGATCAAGATAAATGGTCCATGTCGATATATACATAGATCTAATGGATAAAATTAAGATGTATTTTTAAAGTGTCTAGGTTAAATGTGGTAGTGATATGTGTCATGACTTTAATGAGCTAACCATAGATCTATGGTTCATATTTACTCAGATGAGTAGATCCAACAATGTAGGATGATCATGGACATTTCAATGAAGTTCAAACATGTATAAATATAAGTGATGTTGAGACTAGTGTAAAAAAAATATATTGGTAAACTAAGTGACATGGTGATTCTAATTTGGCATACATGCCATATAAATAATAGGACCCTGTGCAAGCTAGTTGGTGTAACTTTTACCATTTACAACCAGCTAACATGGTAAATTTGTGAAAGGGACCAAGATTTACACAAGTAAATCAAAAGTTGAAACTAATGCATTTTTTCATTAAAAATATGATGGAATCCCTAAAAGACCAGATGTGAAAAAGGCAATTTTGCAAAATGCAAAATGTGAAAAATAAGTTGGATCCAAAAGGTAAAAACATAAAAAATGACCTAAGTCTTTTACATTTTTTCACTATTTTGCTTACCCAAGCTCCTCCATGAGATATATACTATAGTTATAAAAATACAAGGTGGGCTATTCCAAAGATCTCTTGAGTAGCCATGGATTTAAAATATTCCCAAGGAATCATTACAAGAGCAATTTGTTTCATGGCATGCAAAGAGGAAGAGGAGTTGTCTAAAAGGTTCCAGCTATGTAAGAAAGTGGTATAAGGCATCTTTAGGAAGTTCTACAAAAAGACAAAGTTTTTTTGGCCCTATAAAATGAATATTATCCTTATATCTCATGTGAAAGGCATCCCCCACCATGAAATTAGAAGTTTGTTGCAAATCTTCATCATTCTTTGTAGAGGAAGTCAAAACATTGATTTTTTCTTACAAATGAATGAAGATATTAGGCATAGCATGGAATATTTTCTAGCTAGAAGCATCTTAGCAGATTTGAGGGGTTGTTATGTAATTTTTCAAAGTTAACCCATAGTCCTAGAATTCAAAAGGGATTAGATTGTATAAATAGAAGGCTTGTCTTCAATTTTAGGGTGGTTGGTTGTTGGTTGTTTTAGGTGTCCATTTTATTTAAGTCTAGATTCTACAAAAATAAAATTGGGATCAATTGATGAGTGTAAATTTTTTCTCCCTTACTAAGGTGGTTGCATTCGTATAGCCATTAGCAATATTTGAGAACATATTTATGTCTCCCTTGTCAAAAGAGCAATCTCACCATGCTTGTCCCCATGACAACATTTTAAAGTGTTGAGTTTGTAGTATTTCTTTTCAAGTTAATGAAAATGCTTGTGGTTCTTTGTTGTTTCCTATTTATGAAGTGTAATGACCTATTTTTTTGCAAATATTGTTGAATGGATATATTGTTCTATGCCCATTTCTTATTTTCATTTTGGGTTTAGATCTGGATTATAAATCCCTTTTTACCTTATTTTAGAATCTATTGCTAAGCAACTTATTAGGGCACCCTAGGTTTATGGATTCAATAAGGAATGGCATATGAAAGGTTAGTTTCAATGTATGTTCTGGTCTCTTAGGGATCATATTGTATTTACCATTATCTTGCATTTAAATAATTTTTTTGCATCTTTGTTAAGAGATATTGTCATGAAATAATGCTAGATACCCTACTATTTGGGAGCCACCATCATTCCACCATCCATTTTATAATTATATAACTTGTCCTACCCTATCCTACCCTAAAAATAATACACCCCTTATATACTATAAGTTTTATTTGCCTTGTAAACACATAATATCTTGCATATTTGAAATGTGTTTCTAGTTTGTGATTTAAATTTTAGTGTTTTAGTTTTCCATTTAGCCCCTATTGTTGAGAATTTTATAAAATTAAGATTTATAGTCATTTCCTCATCTATCTATAGTAGCTTGAATATAACTTAGATCATTTACGCATTTCATGTGACAACCATTCATAGGTGAAGTGTGTAAACTTGGTTATGCTCTAGTCATATTTATTCCTAGTGCCAAAAATCCCCATGGAGATTGAATTGAAAAATATCTCCATGTGAGAAAGCTACTTCATATGTCCTCTCACCTTGGTTTAGGTAGAGCCAAAATTAGCACAGATATAACCATATCCTTTTTAGGTACCTCTCAATCAATTTTTGCATTCAATCTAATCTTGGTGCCAAACCCTCCCTTAGCTACAACAATATACTAGTGGGTTTTCCATTATTGCTTGCCATTCGATCTCAAGTGTGTAAGGCTAAGTGTATGAGTTTTACAACTAGGAACCAACACTCAATTGACATCCTTAATGGGGAATAATTCAAAATCCTGGTCACTATTATTACTAAGGACTCTTGTAGAGAGATGTAAATACATTGTTTAAAAAGTTCTCTACCTATTTATTCCATTATAATGATCTTTAGTGCATCAACGTCTCCAAATATCATCTGATGCCATTATCAAAGATAAGAAAAGACACTTGTAGCACTTCTGTTTCTAGGAATTCTTGTATAGGTCTGTAAGTATTTCATGTTATGAAGTTATCTATTGTTAATATACTAATTTAAATATCTTGGTCATCAACAAGCATAAACTCCACTGAGGATGTGCTAGGAAGTTTTAAGATTTGACAATTTGACTTCTATTGAGTTTATTATAAAGAGCTTCTAACATTGCATGTTGAAAGGCATTTTTCCCTTTTGAACTTTATTTAAAAAATTAAGTGTCTTTGTTTTCTATCTCATTAAGCTTAAATAAGTTTAATTTTAGCATGTATCATAATAGTTTATCAACTACTATATTCTATAAGTTTGATTCTAGTGGTGACTCTAACATTATTTTCTAGTTTCAAATAAGATTGGTTCATATTTTGAATATTATGCTAACTTTTAGTTGAGTATCTTCTTATTTGTAAAGTTGGAAGGACTGAGATCATCTTTCAAAGGTGACCCATATAAGAAACTTGTTCCACCCTTAAGTATTCCTTAAAGAAGAAGGGGACAAGTCTGGAGACCTATTAAACGGAAAAGTTTAGCTTCTAAGGGTTGTCAATATTTTGATAATATTGAAATATTTTTTGATCCTCCTATTATTGAGGATTATTATATCTCTTCTACTAATTTTTAAACACATAGTCCCATTTATTTTCCAACTCCTTCTCAACCAGCTGAATCCCCTCCTAGGTTTGATCCACCAAGTCCACCTCATTCACCCCCTCATATCCCTTTGTCATTTATTATTAAACCTCCCATTAAACCAATCATGAGGTATAGGGACCAAGATGAGAATGCGTGTCTTACATTCCATGTTCCCAAATTTAGGCCTATTAATTTTGATGAAATGGAAGGCTATCCTAATGAAGTCCCAAATGAAGTTAGGAATGCCTCCCAAAATTCCAAGGGAATAAAGCAATGAGTGGTAATAAAAATCTAAGGGATTTTCAAAATATCATTTAATATTATGAGTTTGAGTATGAGGATGTGTGCATCAAGTTATTTTTGCACATGTTGTAGAATGATGCTCCTGAATGGTTCAATTTCCTTCCCACTAGATGCATTGATTCATGGAAAGAGATGCAAAATGTTTTTACAATTCAATATAGTGTTAGGATTAATCCAAGGTTTCTCTTAGATAAATTTGAAAATATCAAAAAGAATCATATTAAGTGTGTGTCATAATTTAACACAAGGTTCAACAAGATTATGATGTGACTACCCAAAAACATTAGGCCTAGTGATACATCATGTTTGATAATTTATTTTGATGCCTTTGATAAAAAGTTTACATACTACTTGAGGGACAAGGCTCACATGGACTTGTAGTTGGTGTTAAATATGGCCATCTAAATTGAGAACAATGTAAAGGTTATGGGAGAGCCCATGCGTAAGTGGGTTGATGTGAAGCTAGTCAATCCAAAAAAGATATAACCCATGAAGACAACCAACTTGGAGGAAACTATCAAAAATTTAGCCACTGCTGTCAAATAAATGTCATACAAGTTGAATAGAGATAAAAAGGGGGTACTTCATGTGTCTACCATCTATGGGTGGGCTTCAAATCCAAATCAAGCACCAAGGGGGCTTGTTTTCCACAACAGAGATAATGATAGATAGAAGAGGCCTACACATGAAGAAAGGACATATAGAAACTAGAATAGAGGGGCTAAAAAACAAGTGCCTAATCCTTTAAACACCTAGGGGAATGTTATAGATTATGACATTGATATTGATTGGTGTGACAAGTTCTTCCTTCCAAATCCCACATGTGATACTACTAAACCAATTAATGAAGATGAGAATGAGATTAGGTAGATGTCATTAGATGATAAGATCCTGATGTTTAATTATCAAATCCACTAAAGTGAGTTGATTACCTGTATGAAATTGCTGAGTGTTACTATTGTTGATCAATTTTAGAGTGTATTTGAAAAGGTAAATGTCTCAACTCTAAATTTTACTATGATGTTAATATGGCACAAGTGTATGAATTTCCCATTCATGATTTTGATTTCTTATGCTTTATGATGATTAAGAAGTATGATGGATGAATTCCATCAGTTAAGGATAGGCAACTACTAATCAATGTAAAAATTACCCAAGAGGATTATCACATGATAAGCAAATATCAAGCTGCTTCTCCTCAAGACACTACCCCTATACATCCAAAGGCAAGGGATGCTAATAAGGATTATAAGAAAGTGACAGTAGTCCCTAAAGCTTCCAAACCTATACCTATTTTCCAATTTTCTAAGCCTAGAGGTGCTCTAGCCAAGAATAGAGTTCCCATATTATATAGTATCCCTAAGGGTGATAATTAGTTTAAGAAAAATACACCTTTGAAGGCTCCTATTAAAGATTTACATCCATCTTAGCCCACTCCACTTTAGACCTTAAATGATTACATCCTAGCTAAAGGTGTCATTACCCTTCCACTAAATATGCCTCTTCCTCAGCATAGCATGTGTGATATTTCCCAAGTGTTGAGCCAATTGAAAAATATTGTGCCACTTATTGAATTTTTAAGAATACTTAAACATAGGAAGAGAACATTTGAATACTTGGAATTTGGTGAGAAGTTAGCTTCAAATGAAATTGAGTTACCCCAAACACCCCTAAAAAGTGATGAAGAATTAAAGGAGGTTGTTGAACCTACTCTAGAAGTCTATTTGGGGATTGCACTAGTAGAAAATCAATTGAATGTTGACCCATTTTACACTACTCTCTTGATCAATGGTCTGATTGTTCACAACTTCATGCTTGACTCTAGAGCTTCTTACAATATGATTCCCTTGGGTGTCCTAAATAAAATTATTAGAGTTAATATTATGTTAGTCTTTGGCAATTTTTATGCCATGAACTCATGAGAGGTTCCATTTGTTGGATAATTCAAGGAATTAGTTTTATAGTTGGTAGTTCATCCTAGTAATTATCAGAATATAGACATGGTAGTTGTAGACTACTCACCTAAGTGGGGGATGCTACTATCAAAAAAATGGGATAATAACATGTGTGGAATTATATAGATGGACTTTTATTATGCCACTATTATGTTGGATGGTAATACAATCATACTTTATAGAGAGCCAAAAATGCTACATGTGATTGACGATCCAAAACATGCTCTTAATGAAGTACTATACATAGATGTTGAGCTAAGAAACTTTGTTGGGAATGTCATTAATAGTGAAAAACCTACTATTATTGATGTTGAACCTAATAAAGAAAATACAATTTGGAATATTTTATTTGATGGGGCTTGGTCCAATCTTAGAAATGGAACTAGGGGTGTCTTTTATGCCCCCAATGGTAAATGTTTTATGTTTTCTTTTTATCTATCCTTTGAGTGCACAAATGATACTACTAAGTATGAGGAACTTTTTATTGGTTTAAGTATTGCCCACAAATATGAGATTAAAATTTTGATTGTCACGAGATATTCTGAGTTAGTGGTTAAATAGATCTGTAATGCTTATGGCACCAAGAATAAAAGTTTAAAATATTATCAAAATGTTGTTCAAGATTTACTTGAATTCTTTGATGCATTCAATATTTGTTATCATGATAGAAATTTCAGCCAAGAAGATGATATAATTTTAAGGCTAGGTACTAAATTTAATATTGTAAATATGATCTCTCATTATCAGTATCAAGTGGAGGTGCTTGTTCAGCCTTCAATCCCAAACAAGGTTCATCATTGGCAAGTCTTTGATGATGATTAATAGATTAATGGTTTATATACTATGAGGCTAAGTTACATGATCATGTCATAGACTTGGAATCCATGATTCAAGTTTGTGATGGAAATGAAACCTTGTTTGGTAAGGATACTATTTAGTTTAATACAAACAAGATCCCTAGAGGACTGGTAAGCTTATAAACATATTTTGATAGAGTTGATAGAATCAAGTCAAGAGACTCATTCATTTAAAAATACATGACTAAGTTTGACTTGGGATCTCATGATAATCCAAGAAAGGTTTGGATATGTACTCACTTAAGTGCAACTAAGAAGAAAGATTACATGTAGCTACTAAGGAAGTACTAGGATTGCTTAGCATGGTCTTATTCTAAGTTGAAAGTGTATAAGGAAAACTTATTTTAACTTGTCATCCCATTGTAGCCTAATAGAAATCCCTTCAAGTAAAAATAGAGGCTCATTAACCCTATCTTATCCACCAGTATGTGGGATGAATTAAAGAAGCTAAGGGATGATGGTATCATTTAGCCCATTAAGTATACATCATAGGTTGCTAATTAATTCCATGTGTGGAAGAAAAATGGAAACATCTAATTGTGTGTGGATTTATAAAATTTGAATAAAGATCCTTTGAAAGATAATCATCCCCTATCTAATATGGAGAAATTAATACAAAGTTTTATTGGATCAAATATTTTGTCCATATTAGATATCTTCTCGAGGTACAACCAAGTTGTGGTGAAAGAATCTGAGAGATCCAAGAATACATTCACAATGCCTTGGGGCATATATGTATATATGAGGATGCATTATGGGTTGTTAAATGTTGGTACAATGTTATATAAAGTTATGGATGTTGATTTTATAGGGATAATTAACGAGCTCATTATTTTGTGTTAAGATGATATTATTGTGTACTCCAAGATTAGAGAAGAACATTTGGAACATCTTGAGAAAGTGTTTATCAAATGCAAGGAGTTTGGCATTTCACTTAATCCCAAGAAGTGACACTTTGGATTAAAAAAGACCAAGTTATTGGGACATATAGTGTCTAAGGATGGTGTCATGTTTGACCCTAAAAGGGTTGAAGCCATTGACAAAGTTCTTATCCCATAGTCTAAGAAAGGAATTCAATATTTTTTGGATAAATTAACTTTGTAAAGATGTTTGTGTCCAATTTTATAGAGATTACTGTACCTATTAATTAAATGTTGAAGAAAGACTAGACCATAAAATGGGAGGAGAAGGTCATGTGTCCATTTAGTGACAATAAAGGATCTTTAAAGTTTTCCATTATTTTGGCTAGTCCTGATTACACAATGCCATTCTAGATATTCTATTTTGCATCATACAATATTGTTACTATTGTTATGTTGTAAAAGAGTGAGGATGGTCATGAGTATCCCATAAATTTATTTATAAAATATATGCAAGGTATTGAACTTAACTACACCATCATGGAAAAACAATATTTCACTCTTTTAAAGGCTATTAAAATATTTAGATGGTATATTTTGAGTTTAAAGATTAATGTCTATGTCTTGCACACCATGGTGAAGGACATTTTAACTCAGATTGAAGTATCCATCAAGAAATGTAGGTGGGTAAATAAGTTACAAGAGTACGACATGGATATCCAAACCACTAAGTTAGTAAGGGGGATGGGTCTAGTCAAGCTTATGGTTGAGACTAATTTACAAGTTGTTGAGGTAAACACTACTAGTTTTAATGTTGATGATTATTTGAGCCAATTTAACATACTCTATGGTATAGAGATATTTTTTACTAATTGAAAATTTTGAGTTGTCCCAATGACTTGGACAAGATTCAAAGAACTCTCAAACTTGTTTCCCAGAAATACCTCTTGAATAAAAATGGACTAGCATGGAATAATCTAGATGGGGTTCTCCTAAGATGTGTGTTGGAAAAATATATTGATAACCTGATCAAAGAATTCATAGTGGAATTTATGGTGGCCATTTTACACCTAAAGTTATAGCTCATAAAATTATGAGAGATAGTTATTGGCGGCCATCATTGTTTAAGAATGTTGCTCAGAAATTTAGAATGTGTGAGAGATGTCATTGATTTACTAGGAGGATGAAATATTTAGGTTCTCTTCATTTATAGCCTATGATAATTGAAGGCCCATTTAGATAATGGGGAATGGATTTCATTGGATAAATTATTGATTCGTTAAGTGCTAGACATAAATGGATACTAGTTACAACTGACTAATTCAAAAAATGGGTTAAAGTGGTCCTTTGAAAGAAATCAACATACTAGGTAGTTATCGATTTTTGTTAAATCAGATTATTTACAAATTTGGTGTACATATCAAGACAATTTTTGATAATGCCATAAGATTCAAAGCCAAACCTTTGGTGGCATTATGCAAAGACTATGGGATTGAATTGATCTATGATTCCAACTACAATCCTTAAGGGAATAGGTAAGAAAAATCAAGTAATAATAATTTTCTCAAGATCATCTGATGAACATTGGAAGAAAATAAGAAGTGGGGTGAATAATTGAAATTTTCTTTATGGGTTGATAGAATCATTCCTAAGAGAGCTACAATCAAAATCCATTTTGATCTTATTTATGTAGTTCAAGCAATTTTGACTATGAATTTATAATTACCCACTTATCAACTCATGCAACAACTAGAAGAGGATGATAAAATCAACCACTATAAGAGAAGGATGAACTAGATTATTGAGCTTGATGAAATTCAAGACAAGCTCATGAAAGACACCACAAGTTCTAGGAAAAGATGAAGAAAATATTTTATAGGAAGGTCACTCTAAGAACCTTCCAATTAGGTGATCTAGTTCTACTTTAGGACAACATGCATGATGGTAAAAGAAAGCATGATGAATTTGATGCCTTATGGATGGGTCCCTATTCCATTGACATTTGGATTGGGGAGCATACTTTCTTCTTGAGAGATATAAAAGGTGATATAATAGAGCTACCAGTCAATGATAGACATCTAAAACACTTATTTGATGAAATCCTTAACATGTGTACCATATTGTATAGTGTTTTGCTACTTTATCTTTCTATTGTTTTGTTGATTTGTTACTCTTCTAATTTGGGCCTTGTTTTTATAGCTTCCCTTTGTGTTCTATTGTGTTTATTTTTAGATCCTCGTGATCTATTTTTTGTAAGTCTTCCATGTTTTATTGAGCCTTCATGGATGCTTTCTAAAAATTGCTAAGTATTAACTCCATAGCCCAATGGATTGGCACCTAATCTTACATTTTGGGGTTATTTGCACACCCATAGGGGGTATGTATACCCAGGTAAGATCCAATGTTAGTGCAAAAAATTTAAGTAAATAAATTGGGCCCTTATCAAATAAAAATTCCTAAGTCATTATCCCAAATTCTTGTTTTCAAAGTGTTCTTTCAAAGGTCAAGTTTCTTGACTAATTGGTGAAGTGTTAATCTGATCTTTAATTAGTATGTTTTAATCCTTAGGTTCTTTGGGTTTTTTCAATACATTTTTCTTGATATAAATATGTCTTAAATATTTTTGTTTGCACAAAAATTCTAAAGACTTATTTCCATCAAGAAAATTGTTCACAACCTAAAACTTGACAAAATCTATTTATTCTGAGTAAAACATATTGTCCTATTTCTTTCAATCATTTTACCTTTATAGAATCCTCAAAGGGTCATTTATTTTGGGCATTTTTCCCTTGTGAAATATTTGAAGGTTCATTTTTCCTTTGAAAAATACTTGAAGGGTCATTTATTTTGTACATTTTCCCTTGTAAATTTTTTGAAGGGTACTTTTAGAAGATCCAAATGAAACTTTCAATAAGTTCAAAGGGTACTTTCAAAAGATCTCAAGGGATATTACAAAAGGCAAAAGGATAATTCAATAGGGTAAGCCTTTAAAAAATCCATGAAGGGTCATTTATTTTAGGAATTTTTACCTTACAAAATCTCTGAAGGGTACTTTTAGAAACGTTTTTGTGGAGTAGAAGTGATGAAAACAAAAGGGCCAAGATAGAAAATCCTGATAGAAAATTCCAAATTCCTTTAGAAAAATTTAAAATCCTTATTTGTTTTAGAATTTTTATTCATGGTAAAAAGTGTAAAGGGAACTTACCCTTTAGGTATTTTTCCACTACATAAATCCCAGTAAAAGTCCTTTGTTTTGGTGAAAATCATAAGTCCAAATTCCTTCGACAAATGTGCAAAGGTCTAATTCCTTTGATAAAAGTGCAAAAGATAATTTTTTTTAGGGAAATTGTTTTAAATAAAATGTCCAAAATAATTTTTTCAATGAAGATGAGAATATGAAGGCTAAATTATTTTGGGCATCTTTCCCATGCAAAAAGTATGATAAAGTTCAAATCTCTTGAGAAAAGTGTGAAGTCAAAATCCTTCAGGGAAATTGTCTCAAACATTTTGTCCAAGATAATTATCCCAAAAGAATGCTTGAAAGGATTGTTATAGAGTAGGAATGCTGAAGATAGATTATTTAAATGAAATATTACAAGATAATTATGCTAAAGATAGAGAATCATAAGATAAAAGGCTCAAGAAAATTCTTCTAAAGACCAAAAAGCTGATGAAAGTAGGAATGTTGAAGAAAAAATATTTGATAAGCAAAGTCTCAATGAAATTTCTAAATTTTCATAGGTGATGGGTTTGTAGATGTCATTGAAAAGCACATTAAAATCAATCTTAAGACACAAAAACTAGCCATTAGGATTCAAATGTTCCATGACAATTTCACAAGCAACAAATTTGGCCCCTTGAAGTAGCCATTTGTTTTCAAATAGGAGCATGAGATGTGACCATGTAGCATGATGGAACTCAAATAAATAGAGACCACTTGCAAGGTTCACAATAATCCCATAGAGTTACCAAGTGGCACATCCTCGAGGCCAAATTTAGGCATTATCCAATGACATTCCACCCCATGGATTACAATTTGATGATGTGTGTTTAATTAGGTAAAAATATTTAATGGTGCAAAGGCATAGTTGAAAAGCCAATACATTTCCAAAGATCAATAATACACATTCAAATGTATATAATCTGATCCATAGTGCATATTAAGTCAAGAATTTTTAGTGAATCCCATAATGAATGTGAGACCACCACTTGGAAAGAGCATGTTTTCTTGACAAGGCTAATAGAGTGGGATGCAAAGAACCCATGGGGATGCCAAGTGGTATGAGATTAGGGCCAAAGATAGTTGATAACCAATAACACTTGATATTCTAGATCAAGATTGATGGTCTATATCGATCCATACACACAGATCCAAAAAAGTGAGCCAAGATGGATTTTCAAAGGGTTTAGGCTAAATGTGGTAGTGACATGTGTCACAACTACAATGAGCTAGATATATATCTATGGTTGGTGTTTGCTTGGATGAGTAGATCCAATGGTTCAAGATGATATTGTACATATTAATGAAGTTAAATAATGTATGAAGATAAGTGATGTTGAGGCTAGTGTAAATTAGGGATATTGGTGAATTAAGGGACACAACAATGCCACTTTGGCATACATGTCATATAAAGAATAGGACCATATACAAGCGAGTTGGTAGAACTTTCACCATTGATAGCTAACTAACATGGTAAATTTATGAAAGGAACCAAGATTTACCCATGTAAATCAAAAGTTGAAACTAATTCATTTTTACATTAGGGAAACCCTAAAATTCTAGATGTGAAAAAGTTAAATTTGTAAAATGAAAAATGTGAAAAACAAGTTGGATCCAAAAGGTAAAAAATTTAAAATGAGCTAAGTCTTTTATGTTTTTTCACTATTATGCTTGCCCAAGCTCCTCCATGGGAGAGATATTATAGGACTACAAATCCAAGGTGGGCCACTCCAAATAAGATCTCTAGAGTAACCATGGATCTATAATATTCCCTAAGAATCGTTGCAAGAGTAGGTTGTTCCATGGCATGTAAAGAGGAATAAGAGTTGTCTAGAAGGTTCTAGTTGTACAAGAAAGTGTTCTAGGGCATCTTTAATAAGTTCCACTTACTGAAAAAGTTTGTTTGACCTTCTACCATTAATATATCCTTTTAGATCCTATGAAAGGTATCTCTTACCATGAAATTATAAGTTTGTTGAAAATATTTATCATTATTTGTAG
>JARHVA010002754.1:2075000-2105000 GCA_037957365.1 Torreya grandis | reverse complement strand
ACAATAAGTTTAACTTGTTTGTATTTAACTATATGACATAGGTCATCAAAATATTAGAATAAATTAAAAGAATATATTCATCTAGATGAGAAAGAAATATTTTGTTGAGTATATATTTTAATTTTTATCATCAATTGAATTTGTCAATTTATAAAGTGTAGTATTGTAATGAAGCATGTAATTTATAATAGGCTCATTATATCCTTATTTAAGTTTCTTAGTTTGAGCATATGATGTATTCTTACTTATATTTATTGAAAAATGTGTTATAAACTAATAATCCAAAGTATTAAGTCCATGAACTAATTGGAAAGGGAGATCATAAAACTAATGGCAGGCATAGTCCTTAATAATTCATGGAAACAAATTAGTCAATAATAAATCATTGGATGCATAATCCAAAGATGTTACATGAAATGACCAAATATTTATTTATAGATCACCCTACCATCATACAATGTAAGCTTAGGTGACCAATATTTTTTTATAAGGGATACTTTGAGATATCAAGAGATATTGGATTACATAAAAATTCTTTAAAATTGGTGTTATATCCAAATATATAATAATTATGTTATAATTGTAAAACATTATAATGTAGATTAGTAACTCTCTACACAAGAGTTTGAGCATCTATCATATAAAAACATGTATCAACAAATGATGTGAATGATTATTAACTATAAACATTATGATAGTATGTTGTGTAAGTAAATTAATAATAATATAAGGAAAATTTTGTGTTTCCCACATACCTTGGGTGGACATGACTTATGTAGCCAAAGCTATAAATGTAAAAATAGTAAAAAAAATAATATTATGAGTACCTATGGTATATTCATTACATTTAAAAGGTGTATTAGTATTCAGAAATAGTTTATGTTATTTTTATTCAAATGTGACAACCTTAACATTACTTTTTATTTCATCTCTAGTTACATGTATCTATGCATCATGCAAGTGAGTATTCATATGAAGACATTTCATTAATTTTTATCTACCAGAATCATAAAATATACCATTAAAAATAAATTTTAATTCCATTATGATTAAGTGGTAATTAAGGAGGAAAATTATAAATTATGTTTTAAAATTAGGATTAAATATAGAAATCTAAAAACCTAGGAAAACCTAAAGAATGTAGGGTTTTATTGTTCTCAAGAAAATAAAATAGGTCCACAATTATGTTTAATATAGTTTTGGATTAAATGTAACCCTCATAGGATAAAATTAGTATTTATTAATAAATAAAATAAATAAAAAAATATGAGTGTAACTATCATATTTTTATTGATTTATTGCAAGATATTATATATGAAAAACACTAGGAAAATGAGTACTTGCGTTGTTTTTTAGTATGTACAGGTATGCGATTAAATAAATTAATTATCAATGGTATAAAATGGGCCTTTAAATTATTAGATATATAAATTTATTGGTTATATCTACTGGTATAGGTCCATAACTTCCTTGACACCTACATAGTGTGGCCCAATCTCTTGGAGAGTGTACATATCGATGTTTTTTATTTATATGAGAAAGTGTAACCCACTCTGTCTATGTCTAAAAAGCATAATTATATATTATGATGTCATTAAATTACATAAAAACAAAACTATTTATTGTCTCCTTAATTTAAACCCTAACTTTTCACAATGATACCAAAGTGACCAAGAAAAAGGGTGAAAGGAAAGAGTTGATATGACATCAACACCCCCTATAAAGAAGCACCACATACATATATAATATTATAAAGAGATAATTCAAACCAAACATATTTCTCCTACCTAATTGATTGTGTGCAATCTAATGTAATATTAGAATATAATGCAATCTTGTGTGTGGATTTTAGTACTTGAAAATGTGTGACTTCACCTTGAAAATGATATTTAGACTTAGCTTACGGATTTATCATTTTAGGGGTTCTATGTTTTTATGCTTAAGGAAGTTATTCTCATTTTGAATACATATAAACATTTATAAATAACTTATTTATAGGTAGATACATGATTAAGATTGATTTTAATATATAGATAACTTTATGGGTAATTTCCTTCGAACCAACATATAAAATGTATGAGTTGGACCATATAAATAATTTAAATTTAGGAAAATATAAATTAAATGGTTTGTGAATAGGTTATACCTGAGTGTAAATATAAATGGTGGTGTAAATATTTGAGGAAGTATGTAACTATCTAGAGAATAGGAATAATGATCTCAAATCAAGAAATAATCTGAGAATGATATTTAGTTATTCAAGTAGAGACTAAGAAAATAGTATATAACAATAATTTCAATAAATGAATTTAAATTATGTATATGGATAAATGACTACATTAATAATATTAAATTTTTTGATGATAATTCATTTGTGTTAAATATTTATCAAATTACAAATTTTCAAGTGCTTATTCTTGAACATGAGTGTCTCCATTATGCTAGTGTTATATCTTGTGATATAGAATAAGAACAAGATAATGTTAAAATAAATTATCCTAATCCTTCTCTACACTCATATATAAATAAAACACTATACAAATAGTAAAGTGACAATTAATTACATGATGTGCTCCTTGATATCTCTAACATTCTACTTAATAAAGAAGACATAATAGAATAATAGATAAATGATACACATATGGATTATCATGATGTTTGGCCTTGAAATGATTATTATAAATGAAATTATGATTATTTTGATACAATAAATAATTATATTCATATTTATAATAAATAATATGATACTATTTATTCTCTTTAAGCGAAACATAATTTTATTTCTTCCTATCTTGAATTGAAAAATGATGTTGTTATTACAAAAGATTATGATGTTCCTCTCTCTTATCTTGGAATGAAATGTGATCTTACTCCTTTTTATATAGAAATTAAATGTGATATTATTAATTATTATTTGGAAACTAAATGTGATGTTATTTATTCTCCTTTTCATGAGGATTATATTAAAAAATAACGTGATTCCATTTTTATGCCTTCTTTATAACAAATATGTGATGATAACTATAAGTTATGCATTGATTTTCCATAAATTATGATTCCAAAAAATGAAACGATGATTTTTTTTGTGATGAATAAATTCTACCTATGTTTATGATATATGGTGAGTTAAAACTAATGAATGAATATTTTCCATATAAACCATATCATCTATATTATCCATGCCATAGGTGATATTCAAAATCAAGTTATTTATTAGTTTATAATCTAAATAATGTAATGATAATATGGATAATAATTTCATATAAGGATAGCCTATAATGTGAAATATAGTTAATTCAAGTTATCCAAAATTATTTGTTTAATGTTTATAGATATCCTAGTAATCACTTAATTAATTATGTACTTCATAAAAAGGGAAAAGCTCAAAAGAATGTAAGAATATTTCTAAAATATTTCCATAAAATTTTAATACAAGAATCTTTAGGTTGGTTCTATAGTATTCCTAGTGGGTCTATAAATTTATTTAAGAATATATAATAAGTTTTATTATGCAAATTTAATAATAACAATGTTACTAATTTCACATTGGAACATCTTTAAATTTTGCAATAAGGTCATGATGAGCTTATTGAAGATTACATTTTAAATATTAATAATAAATTGCATTATATGATGTATCAATCCTTGGATTTTTAAAAATGCTTTTATCTTTATAAATGGTATTATGTCTCAACTTAAAGAAATAACATTTTAAAAATATTATCCTTCGCTTGAGATACTTTACATGGATATTTTCACTTATGCCTCTGATCTCACTTGTGATTCATATAAGTAAACAAATTCAAGTGATAAAGAGAATAATCACCTAATAAATAAGTTACATAAGGAATTTTATGTAATTTCATCACATTTTAATGAAAAAAATTAGTTAAATTCATTAATAACATACAATATTTAAATAACAAGGTTTACAAGGAAAAAACTAACATGAGTTCACCTCATGTAAATAAGAAAAAATAATTACATTTGATGGTTTTAAATATTTATAGACATTAATTGATAATAAATTAGTAAAACTACCTCATAATTATTTTCACCCTACCCATATATTTTAACAATTGGGGAAAAGACTAATTTGAAATTATCATAATATCATTTGATAGTTTTAAAGATTGGTCAAGTGCTATTTTATAGACATTAATTGATAATAAATCAATCAAACTACCTCATAATTATTTTCACCCTACCCATATATTTTAACAATTAGGGGAAAGACTAGTCTTAAATTATCATAGTATATAAAAACATAGATATATCAATTGTTATGAATTGCAATAAAATATTGAAAAAAGTTGTGGATATATGGGTTATTAAATTTTGTATAGTTAATAATAGGTCATAAAATTACTATATACAATTACCCATACACTATTGTATGCTTTTAAGATGCACTTTTAATAGTTATTTGTAATTAGTGGGTAGGAAATAATTAGTGCAGACTTATCCACAACCCATTATTAGAGAAGATACTCAATTAAGTAAATACTTAATTGACTTCCAATAATAATATTTTTATCTTATTATATTTTTATCTACTCTCCTAAAATGTAACCCTAAGCCTATCTTCCTTTTTTTGTATAAGAACATAGATGGCTAGTGGGTGAAGTATAATGTGATGAGATATACTCTTATACTAGTATTTTTAGGCCAATGCTCTTAATCTAAACATGTATCAATGTTACTTAGATAAATATGTGTTATCTATTTTTTAATAATTTTTTATGCATATATTATGGTGTTTTTATTATGGTATCTAACATGATTATATACATTATATTTTAATAAATAAGGTCCTCATCTCCATCTTATTATACTACTCATTCTAGGAAGGCTAGATATCCCAAGACATTCCTCTAAAACATCTAATGGTCACTTAGGGTTATATGGGAAGTGACATTAGAAGAATATATTCTATCTCAATTTATACAAAGATAAATATTTCCAAGGATGTTTATATAAAGGACCCAATGGTTATTATTGATGCCTAAAACTATCACTCTAGGTGAACAACCTTCTATGGGAAGCTTTATAGGTATGGGACATGAATGCAGTTTGTAAAGTAACCATTGGGGTTTTATAATCTGACTCTTGTTACTAATTGGGGCTATAAAAGGTATTAGAGAAACAAAATAAATATTGAAACAAACCAAAAAATTTGATGTACCAAGATCTTTAAAATATTAACCAATAATTTCATAAAATAGCTTAAATCCTTAGATATTACAAACTATCAAAGGATCATATGAATGAATTAAAGTCTATAACATAGAAAAGAACAAATGTTATAGAAGTAGATAAAGGAAATAAAAAACAACAAGAAATATTCACTTAGTTTGACATAAAGCATCACATCTTCTTCATTGTTAGGTAAAAAACACCATACAAAAGGCCAATGGAACAATATACAATATTATCTTTTCCCTCAAGGGGCACCTTTTAAGGTCTTAGAGTGAAAGACAACATACTTATAGATAATTATATTATATAACTAAATTTATTACCAATGGATGCTCTCTGATAATAGAAAAAACAATTATTCATCTACCAACCCTTTACAAAAGAAAAGAGCTCAGATTATATAGGCACAATGGCCTCATGAGAAAATGACACCTAGAAATCCCAGAACTTGCACCCATGATGAGGCCATTACAACTGAAAGAGAAAATCTAAATCATGAGTGTATTTGGTATTCAAAATCCTTGATGTGGTGCATCTACAATGCCTTATGATGCCCACATTGCTTAGAATAAATGTCATGATACCATGTGTTTACCTCTGAAACTATCTTTGAGATGCTTGATAGAAAAGTGGGGACCATTCCTCTCATCTAATTGCAATGCTTAAAGTCCTGAAAATAAAAATTTTCCCTTAGGGAGCACTAAGGTGATGCATGGAAAAAATGAGGATCAAGTTTTCCTCTTTGAAGCCTCTTTTTCCTTTACTTAACTAATAGTGCATGAGGCCACCATATCGTGAGATAGCACTATTCCTAGGAAAACTAAAATCTCCTTTATTTAAATGAACATGGGGTACCACATGGAAGGTTTGCTTCCTCTTAATTATAATTACTTGGTAGGCCCCATTTCTAACCTCACAAGCTAATGGCACTATCTATAGTTATGACAAGAGAAACCTTTACTCTCGAGGAGCATCATGATGCCATGTATCAATCTCTACTTCCTTCCTACTAAAATTGTATGGTAGGCCCCATCCATTACTCTACCATCCAATGGTACTCCTTTGAGATATAATAAAAATAAGCCTACCTTTAATGAGTGTTTAGTCACCATATGGAGATCTGGCATTAATCCTAGGAAATTTGATGACTTCTTCATGTTGAACGAGCACTAGGATACCATGTGGCAGTAGTAGAAGGAAGTTGAGACTTAAGAAAAAATATAAAAGGGATCCCAAGAAAAGAGAAGGTCAAAGTAAAATTTTCAAACCTCATTGATTACATCTGAGACCAAAAGCTAATTGGTCCAAAATATCAAAATATAGAACATGATCTATAGTTCTTGGTGACTTACAAGGGCACCAGCTTGTAGGTAGAGAATCCAATTTTTTTGGTTCCATAGACCAGTCAATGTAAAACTAAAAAAAAGAATGAAGATCTCAATACTTATAAATTTTGAAGATCAACCTTCAAAAGTGCCCACTCTTCTTCCTTTAGTTGGGTATTCTTCATTAGAGCCTCAAAGTCTCTATCTAGGTTGATGATCTCCTTAAAAGAGATGTTGCTCATGCCCTGGACTATTGCCAACATATAGAATTCTAGCTAGGTGAGAGGCTGCAATATGGTGTCCACCTTAGAGACACTTGGAGATTAACTAAGAGCTATGAACATGGTCTATTCATTCAAATTCTACTCTAGTAGTTCTTTTATTTTGTCCTTTGAGAGGATAATGTGGTCTACAAGGAATGGAGAGGGGAGTCCCAACTAGAATAATTGTTCAAGATACCCCTTCATATCTTGGACTACCTTTTCTAAGGAATATATAAATGCCTTACACTTTATTATTGCTTTGTTATAGGTTAGGAACTTGTTGACCTTCAACTCCATCTAACTTTGATTAAACATCCCTACTTCTTGTAGTGTCCCATCCATTATATCATAAATATTATAGATAAGGATGTATGAGTCTTGAACCTTAGGGTATAAAAATGCTAGGACCTAGTATATAGATGCACTTACGTAGAAGCTCATTTATTATGAGTCTATAATGAAAGTGAGTGTTGGATTCAAGTTTGTGGCCACATTCTTTATCGTCTCTTAGTAAGATATATAATTACTAGATCATTGGGAGGATCCTTGTAGTCTAAGAGTGGATGATGAGGTTATTCTTTAGTTGTAAGATATCTTGGTCCTTGGCCAACTCCTATCACACCTAATAATATAATTATTGATGCACTTTGTTAGAGTCTAATAAACTCTAATGGTTCTATGTAATCTCTAACTCCTCTTATAGCTTAGCTTTTGTAATAATCATTTCCTTCTTTAAGCCATCTATTTTGGCCTTTAACTCTAGAACCTAGGCTTGTATCTAGGTACTTTGGTCAACTTTCACTAGAATATCTCATTGGTGATGTGGCTCTGAAGTTTAAACCTCATTTTTTTATCTTTGTGTTTTTTTCTTTGGCCTTAGTATTGAGGTGGTCAACATTAGCTTTCAGCCTTATGATTTCCATTTTGTCTTCTCCAACTGATGGCCTACCTTGATGTACTATGTGGTAACATAATTCTATGTTTAATCCATTAACTCAACCCTATTAGTGGGTCTATCCTAGATAAGTTTGAGACTAATGAGTTATATGGTGTATTCCCCTAGCTGTATTTGATCTTGGGACTTGACTACTTGGGGTGTCATATGTGCAATCATGAGAGATTTTTGTGTCAAGTCAAAGAATTATTGCATGTGAGGCACTACCAGGGCCTTGGCCTATTTCCCTCTTTTATTCTCTACATAAGCCAATTGAGCTTTTCTATCAATCTCAATCTATTGATCAAATTTCTCTTGTAATAGATATTTTCCCTTGTGAAGGGGAATCTTTGGGGTAGACTAAAAGAAATTGTCACGTGTTGTTATAAAGTAATGGACATTGTTCCCTTAGAGGTGAGTGGGTGAAAGGTTAGGGTGGAAGGAGAGAAAGGTGGGAGGTTTAAAAGTGGGATGGAAGGTGATTATTCCATAATAGATGATGACATGGATGATGAAGGTGGAAGAGTGAGGAATGGTATGAGGGAGGTAAATTTCTAGGTAGTTGAGAGTGGCTCATGTTTGGTGGAAGTTGTGGAGGGTGATGAGGGAGTGATGAATGAGACACAGGTGGAAAGAAAGGGATGAGATAAGTTTACCTTCTTTTATGGGGGCTCTAATGGAGGGCTATATGTTTGTGCCTTGAGCTATCCAGGCTGAGATGACCCCATCATGAGATGCCTTAAAGAGACTAGCTGGTGTTATAAGGTAGTCAAATATGGATATAGAGGAGGAAACTAGGTAGAAGGCCTCTAAACCATAAATACCTCTTCTTATTTCTTTATAGGGGTATCCTCCTCTTCCTATCCAAGAGTGTCTTCCTCTTATTCTTATTCTTCAATAGAGAACTCTCCTTCTGCTAGAGCTTCCTCCTTATGGTGTTCATCCCAAAGGCTCTCAAATGCCTCATCCATGTCCACATCTTCTAAATTTAATTTTAACTTGCTTATTTTCTACCTATATTTCCAATAACCATCTATTTTCTCCTATCTTCAGTCTCTTTAGACAATCTATGCCCTTAACCCATTTGTCAGCTTCTTTAAGCGGTTGAAATTTTAGACTACTTGGTAAAATAACTCCCATAGTTTATGGGTATTTAATAGGATATTGGACATATCCATGTAATAATTAATATCATCCTCCATTGGTGACCTTCATTATTCAAGATATGGTTAGGGCCCATGATTTAAAGGGGTAGTGGTCTTTAGGTTTGCTATGAGATTAACCAAGTCATAGTTCCACTTGTCATCAATCTGGTTGAGGTTAAGCTTCATAAACTTAAGTATAATCAAGTGATCCTATGACATCTTCCCCATTATGATACCATCTCTTGAAAAGGGGGTATCATAGAGGGACTTCTTCTTCTTCCCTATGCCATATACTAGTCCTCTACATCAAGTTGGAAAGCCAAATCTAGGGTCATGGTTCTATTTATGAATAAGTGAGGGAGTTGAAATGGATCTTCCTTAAATCCATAGACATGGATGAAGGTGAAAAGGGATCAAAAGAACCAATTATCTAGAATCCTACTAATAGTGAGCCATGATTTCTATGATCTCATCATCCTAAATGTAATGGCCTCTCAGTTGAATTTATTGAGGACTAGGGATAAAACTATTTCTAAGATCTCATAGTAATCTTGAGTGATTGATAGGATGTGTGTCCACATTATGATGGGGGTCACTATGTTGGGGAGAGTGCTTGTCTAAAAGGAGTTGAGGGTGATGTATGTAGAGAAGAATTTGGAGTGTTGAAATAGGATTAAGTTAAGGAGGAATAACAAAAGGTAATCAATGTTGAAAAGTTCACTACTTCATTTTGTATGCTGGTGGTGATGGCATTTATGAAATCCATCCTATACACCTCCTTACTAATTATCTATATGAGGAAGATCACCCCAAATTGAAAACTATTGACATTAACATTTGAGTCCATCCAAAATATGAAATCTAGCATAGATAAGTCATATTTCATGTCTTACATAGGGAAGCTTGTAACAAAGATGGGTAGAGGTATTTTTATGTAGCTACTCTTGAGGATAAAATTGAGGAAGTTTGTCTTGTGGACCTATGTGTCTCAGACCTTCTAAAGGATATCCATGCTATAAATATCAACTTTAGGGTTTATTAGGATCCATATCATTTCCCTTATGGCATATACACTGATGTCCACTTTCAAATGAGTGTTCCCCATAATGATGCTAGTGTTTGTATCATACCTCTTTACATAAAGGATAATGATCTCTGGGCATAAGTGCATAAGAGGCACCATGTATTATGCCCATATTGAGTTCTAAACCAAATCTAAACATATCATAGTAATTTTTATGGACCTTCTTGATCATTCAAGAATGGGTTCCATCTCTCAATATTTTGGGGTTTTAAACTAGTTTGGGGTCATATATTTCATCCACATAATCCATGACTAGTGTGTGGTCTCTGCAGTTCCCTTTGGATACACTTTTGATATTTGTCACCTTTGTCTTTGGTTGAGTGAGGGAAAAATCATATGATTTTCTTATCATGTGCTACTATGGAAGGTCTCAATGATTAACTAACCTATGGGTTATATGCTTTCTCATATGTCTTTTGCTCCCTAGTGAGGATGTAAAAGTCTCTATCCCATGAATTATTCTCAAAATCACTCTTTGTTACAATGAAGGAAATGGATATCAAATTTCACTCACAAAATATCATAATTCTTGGATTGAATCTCTCTGATCCTTATGATCTACTCAATTTATCAGTACCTTTAAAATTATTAATGCATCTAAGTGTTTGGCCAAATGGGGAGAGGGGTATTTATTTTCTAGTGCTCTTAAGCATGATCATCATGGAGAATTTTGAATTTGGGCACTCTATAAATGTCAAGGGTAGCACACGTGATCAAGGGGAAAATTATAAGATATCTATGGTGATCCTTCTAGGGAATCATGCAATATGGATCATCTCACATTAATGGTAGGAGAGGTAGGTAGATAATGATCTTTTAGAGAATGTTTCAAAAACTAGGAGAGCTAGGGTAAGGAAACATGGTAGCGAGGTGAGCTACTTGTGCCAATGATGCTTATTCAAAAGGAAATAGTAATGGAAAGGGAAAATAATGAAACAAAGGGAAACAATTGTAATGAAGGGAAACACACATATAAAAGGGAAACTAACAATATACAAGGTGAAGGCCAGTAAACTAGTTAAATTGTTTCAAGTTGATTATGTTAACTAAAATCCCTAATACATTGCCTTATTCATATTTTAACTTGAAATAATTACCTTTCCTATCACTAATGATTCAAAATAAACCCCTCCATATAGAATCCAAATTTGCATGTTGGCCTAGTTTTGTGAACCTTTGATCATACTTGAGAATAAAATCTTTGGGCTTAAATCTTGGGTCTAATTTTTTTTTGTTGAACCACCATTTAACCAATTAATATTGGGTGATATTTAAATCACTCACTTACATTATTAATTATTTTATTTTGATAACTCTTCCATCATAACCTCTATTACTCTATTTTGCATAATCTCGATAGCTTTCAAAAGTTATAGGATAGGAATTTTTGATGACACAAGAATGACCACTTCTTTTTCATATATGAGTTCATATAGATATGTCTTTAGGATTTGTTTGGGAGTGATAAAATCTACCCATGAAGTTTTTTTCATGTGCATATTACCCTTTATTTTCTTGTTAACACCCATCCTTTTGATGAGCCTTATAAGGTTCTTGTTTGTTGACTCAACCAACCCATTCCCTTATGGGTAGTAATTAGATGAAGACTTCGGCAAAATATTATTTGAGAGTGTGAATTAAAAAATATTAGATCTAAGTAAGGCCTTTTAATTATCATAACTTGTCATCCTGGGTGGATCAAACCTTGCTACAAGTTCCTCCAAGAAGCCTAAGATCACATTTTTAGTTACCTCCATTAATGGGACTACTTCGATCCACCTAGTGAAGTAATATATGGAAATCAGTATCCATTTGTTATCATTAATGGTTATGGGATTTATCCTTTTGATAGACTATAATCCTCATTATGTGAAGGGTTAATTTATCATAATTAGGTTCAATGATATGGCTAAATTCTTTCTCTTCTCTATAAATAACTGGCATCTTTTGACTACTTGATGCCAATACTCAAACATGGTCAACCAGTAATACCCCATGTGTAAGATTTTATTCTTGGTGGTTTTTATATATAAATGAATACCTAGAGGGGAAAAATTCATATCTTAGATAATTTTATTGGCTTAGTGTGCTTTGATGAATCAGTGCAGTTCTCTATCAAAGTTTCTTTTGAATAGGACCCTTTGGACCAGTGTGTAACTAGCCCCTTATAGTATGTAGAAATGTATTTTATATGTGAAATAACCATTAAGATACTAAATAATTTTCATGTGGTGGGATATATTAACAACCCAAGACTTTTTGGTTTCAAATTGATTCATCAAGACCATTTTTGATGTCTAATGTCATTTCATCAGGGTTTTTGTGTAATGAGCTATTTATTTGCATATTCCTCTTCCTCTGATCAATTTGGTTATCCAAAATTTGATATCATATTTAAGGATCTTGGTGATCTAATTATCCCAATTTTATATAATCTCCCCTTTCATTATGCATCCATGGATGCTAGAGTGTGACACATACACCACTAGTTTGCTTCTTGCCACAAGGTGCCTGAACTTATTAAGGCCCTTGACAATAGCAAAAGCATATTCTTATACAATGTTTTACATGATTTCATACCTATATAGTGTTATAAATTAAAATTTTATTGGGTGTTCACTTCCCCCTTCTTCCATTTAAGTTAACATAGCTACGAGGCTATGCTCACTCCTATAGACATACATGATAAAATATTTAGAGAAGTCAAGGTTAACTAGAACTAAAGCAGTGGATATCACATATTTGATTTTATCAAAGGTTAGTCTTACTTTAAGGGTTCATTTTAAGGCTTCGTAATTTTTTAGCATCAACATAATTGGTCTCCCAAATCCTATTAAGTCAAATATGAACCTACTAACAAAGTTTATCTTCCTAAAAAATATTAAACCCCTTTCTTGTTCACTCGAATTTTAGGTCTATAATGGCCTTTACTCTTTATAGATCAATGTAAATCCCTTATTTTCATACCGTGTATCTGAGCATCTTGCCTTGTGAGACTCTAAAAATTCATTTTTTGGGGTTAAGAGGCACCCTAAATTCCTAGACATTCAGAAAACCTTCTTCGAATGATCAAAGTGGTCTTCCTTCCTTTTGGAGAATAAGGAGAGGTCATCTAGATAAATGAGGATGATATTATTGATCAGGCCCTTAAAATCTACATCCATAGCTCATTAAAAAGTATTCCTAGCATAGGAGAGGCCAAAAGGCATCTTCACATACACGAAGGTTCCCCACTTTATAGTGAAAGTGGTCTTGTGTTGATCTTCTTCACTTACCCATACCTAATTATATCTAGAGAATCCATCTAATAGAGAAAACATTTCAGCACCTACTACTATCTGGAGGATTTTATCCATAAAGAGGAGGCAATAATGACCCTTTAAGGATGCTTTATTAAAATTTTGAAAGTCTATGCATAGTTGAATCTCTCCACTCTTCTTTCACACTAGAACTATATTAGATAACTAGGTTGAATATTGATGAGTGTCATTTAACTCCTCATATAATCAATATTCAATTGATGTCTTATCAACTAGGGCTGGTGTCCAAAGCTATCTATAGTAAGGTATAGGATGATATATCTAGAATTCTACTTATGGGGGTGTTTTGATGATCCTATTCTAAATTTCACTAAAGAAAGGCATATGTCCTAAACTACTTGATTCACTCTTTGACTAAAAAGGAATAAATCAAATCAATCCACTCCTTTGCTTCAAATTAAAAATCACACTCCTATTTATGCTTGTGTGAAAAGTAAATTCACACTCCTATTTAACAAAAGGAAATTTGCTTCACATGTCTACTATAAAATAAAACACACTTTTTCTTAGAAAGTAAATGATTTTAGAATAAGAAAATGTCTTTAAAACTATGAATTTGTTTGGATGCTTTTATGAAGAAATGTAAACATTAACAAGATTCTAATTAGTTATAACAATGAATTAATAAAACATAACATAAATACTTGTACATAGTTTTTGGTTCCAAGGAGAGTGGACCCTTGCTCCTCTCAGACTCAGGAATAAAGATTAATCAATACTAGAAACTAAAGTGATATTTCATAAAACTAAAATGATTACAATTTGGCTAAAACCTGTAATATGCTTATACAAATCTTTTCCTCTATTATATGATCTCTATCATCTGATATCTATATCTAATTATATTTTAAATGATGAAAGTCTTACATTTTATACTAATATAATCAGCTCAAAATAGGATGCAAATAAATAGGATTCCTTGGTCGATCCATTCATCCAAAGATAGGAGATTGGATTTCCAAGAGATCCAATTATTCTGATGAAATAGATATCCTATCTTATAATAGTCCTAAGGTCCAAATATATATACAAATTTATCAAAAGTAAATCCTACAAAATATTAGGTGGTTATTTTCCTTATTTGATTCTAGCTATAATGATTCTCTCTTATCCTATCTGGCCATTAACTTCCCCATTTGTAGATTCATCCTTATATAATTATCGAAATTGACCCTATATAGTCAGGAAGAATGAACCTACAGAGTTTGTAGAAACAAGCCTATAGAGTCTATAGAAACAAGCCTATGGAGTCCATAGAAACAAGTCTATAGAGTCTATAGAAACAAGCCTACAGAGTTAATAGAAATAAACCTGCAAAGTCCGTAGAAATAATCCTGCAGAGTCCATAGAAGCAAGCTTGTAGAGTCTGTAGTTCTACTGGATGGATATCAAAATTGCACATTCACTATACATCATATATGTCTTCTTTGTGAGCATTATTCACAACAAAAATCACTAAAACATGCTATGTATTAGAAATTAATGATAAAGTAAAGGTTTAGTCTTTGGTTTAATATAAACAAGACAAATATCTATTTTTCATGTAATAGCTATTTAACAATCTAAGATTTTCATAAGATAATATCCTTCGAGAGATGAATTGAGGGAAATAACATGTCAATAATAAGCCATATTATGAGCTCATCATCTCCCCCAATCTTTACCTTTTTAAAGTTCCATTGCAAACATTTATTGGCATTCATAGCTTTGGCTTCTGCTTTCCACACTCTGACTCAAATCATATTCATCAAATTCATCTATTATATACTTGTCTAAATTTCTTGTAAATACTTGATGTGCTTGAATAATTTATTTATATATATTGAATTACTCCTCTAATTGTGGAGCCCAACTCTGCCATCCTAGAATAGGTATGATCAACAAAGGGGGTCTATATCTCATGCCAATCCATTTCTACTCTCCCCTAGATTTTATTACCTCTATTAAGATTTCCAAAATTGAGGATGCTCTCCTCATACTCCATCTTAAATTATTTGGGGACATAACCTCTCATCTTTTAAGAGGCATTGAATGTTGGTCCTATCTATTTACACTTGCAGCCACCACTGAATCAAAACTCTATCTTAAAAACAAATCAAAAGAAATAGCACAATCATATAAAGCTTGTAAATAATGTGTTTTAATCTCATCACTTAACAAAGCACAATTAAAATTTTGTTTGATCAATCTAGGAATAGGAAAGGTTGGTCTGACACACAATCTTATAGTCTTAACATGATTTGTATAGTCCTCAAATCTACTTTTCCATGTTATTTGATTTTTGAATGTGAAATGTAATGCCCTCAGTTGAACTTCTCCTACATGAAGGTTTATCAAAAATTTATTGTTCTCATGGTCTCCTAGAATCAAATCATGCAAATAAAACTTACAAAGCAAATCTTGTTGATTAGGTTCAGTACTATATAAAATTTCCAAAAATATTGTTGGCTATAAAATTTTGTAAGGAAGATGACAAGAGATCCACAAAATCTGCCATCTATAAAATTATTCAAATAAAAAAAATTGTATGCAGGAGAAGGATTCCTACATGCCAAAAGATATTCCCCTAATTTTCATACATCCTACAAATTTTCTTCTAAATCTTGGACTTTATCTTCTAATTCTTTCTTTTCAATTTCCAAGAGTTTGTTTGAAGAAGTTGCATCTTTATTTTTCTATTTAAGTATGGTATATTATTCTTCAATTTGATGTAGTATTTGTAATGGAGGAATACTTGGATCACTTTTTTGACAACTATGATCAACAAATACCTTAAGAGGGGAAGGTGTAACATCAAGTGCTTTGGAAGAGTTTACCAAACTCTACAATCTCTTATTTTCCTTCTTTAGATTTTCTACACATATCCAAATATCTATTTGTTCACTTTCATGTTCCTTTATTGATTCCTCTAATCTATGAACTTCTGGTGCATGATTAACTGATGGTGTGTCTAATTTTTGCACCAACAATGATTTGAGATTATCTTTGTTCTACAATTGACTGATCAAGTTAGTAATGTCAGCTATTTGTTATTATTTAAGATCTTGAGATTGAGAATGCTACAAAGTTAACTACATAACAAGATCATTTATATTAGATGATTCAACTTTCTCATTGGTACATATAGCTTTCCTTTTATCCATTGTAGTTTCAATTGGAATATGTGTTTGTTCTACCATACTTGATTCCTCTACCATGTGTGGCTCTTCCTCTGGAATTGGTTCCTCCATTATGATTAGAGAGTTCCTTTTGAAAGGAATTTATTCAACATCTATAGGTGTAAGGATATTTTGATGTATGGGGGAATGAGATACTATTTTAAGACTTTATATAATTTTTTTAGCCTCTTGTTCATTTTCATCTATCAAAATGATCCTTCTCCTTCTTTTAGTCACTCTCTGAGCTACACTCGGTTGGCTTTCATTCTCAACCATCAAACCCTCGATCTTCTCAGGTTCTATAGCATCCTTTTGTCTCAATTTTCTTCTTCTTAACAAGGGAATTTATTGTACTAAAAATTCATGAGGTTCTTGTGGGGACCTTGAAACTTCAGGGTTTTGAGATCTTGTGATTCTTCTTGTTGAAGAAGAAGGAATTTCTATTGGGACTATAGTCTGTGATTTCTTCCTTGGTGTTATTTTCTCAACTGATGTAGTAGGTGGAGATGAGTATTCCTATTATGAATTTGAGGTTTTTTATGTAGGTATATTTGGAATTAGTTATCCTATACTTCTCTAAAATTCCTCCCAGACCTCTTATCCTTGCTAAAGGAGGTGATGTTGGATAATGCGATGAATAAGGCCATGATACCTAAGAGAAACATTAGGGGTTGTAGAAATAATTTGTAGAGCACCATATAAGAAGGATGGGAGGTTAATTTTATACTGAGGATTTTGTCTCCCATGCTTAAGGTGTATTAACATTTTCATGGCATCTACCCATAAAATACTATGTTGCCCCTCACAAATGATATACTTGAGTACCCACTTGGCTACAGATTTCTAAAGTTCAAGAAGTGAATTTATATTAATCCCTTTTGATTTTCCCTTAGAATCTACTAGACATGAAGTACCAATTTTATCATTACCATTAAACTGACTAATTAAATCAATAAATGAAATTTTGCCTATATCTCTCATTCCCTCTTCTAGAACTTGTATAATTTGGCTTATAATTTGAGTTGTAATAGGAATAACAATGCCTTTCACAATTAAAATTTTAGGGGTGAGATTAGTGATGAATTCACTTACCATTATTTCATCAAAACCCTGGAATTTTTTAATGAAAGGTAGCCAACCATTGGCTCTAAACACTTCCATAGAAGCTTTTTCTTTATGAAACTTTTTTGCATTCTTTGTCTCTGATCTCATCTTCTATCCCATTTCTATGTAGATTTATAGTCAACTCTATTCCTTTAACTCTAATTAGGGTTTAGACTAGTATTTTGTTGAAATTGATAGGTAACAATCATTGAGGATTTGTAGGTGACAATAATGGAGGATTTGTAGACTATCTTCTATTGAAGTCTATAGAAATGAAATGCTACAGCTACATGAGTTCATAGTTTGATATGATGACTTGATATAGTTAGGTGCTGCAGATTTCTACAGTGTGTTGACCATTTTGTCCATTATTATAAGTTGGGTGAAATGATGTGTCATTTTTATGATGAAAATGATTCATTACTTCATTTAAACCCCCTTTTCATGACATCTCATCATTATCATAATTGATGACTCAATTGATTATATCAAAGTTGTACACTTATTCATACAGCTTTGGCAGCTTGTTTGCATGCTTATTCATTATGTCATGTCATTCTATTTTAGAAGATTAAAATTTGGGTCATATTTGTAGAATAAGTCTTAATTAAATTAAAGATAATTAGTTAACTAAACATAGATAAATAAAATATGTCTTACTTACTTTGGCCTTAGATTTATCCTTTGCTTGCCATTTGTCCTACACAAATAATTTTTCATGGATTAGTCAACATGACCAATCATAGTGACATGATGAGATTATATTTTTTTCTTATAAATTTTATTTTTTATCCTTTGGCTAACCATTGTTGTTTTTCTAGCCAAAGCCCTTTTTGTAATGCATAGCTAGCCAACAAGCTAGTTTTCTAGGCATGCATTGTCAATAGTGTCCCTACAAGGATTTTCACTATATATATATAAACTATAGGATTATTAAGGAACATGTTCTTTAAAATAAGTAGAGCTCTCTAGAATAACTACTTGATCCTTTACCTTTTGAATAAATTCTTCTTTATTGAGAGGTTTTTGATAAAGCTTCAATCTATGTCCATTGACTAACAGAGATCTTCTACTATCATCAATAGGTATTAGCTTAACAAAACCATTTTCATAGACCTCCTTAATCTGATAAGGTCCCAACCACCTCATTTGTAGTTTTCCTTTAAACTATTGAAATTTGGAATCAAACAATAGTGCCCAATCTCATTTCTAAAACTTCCATTGATTGATTTGTGAATCATGCCAAAATTTTCTTTGGTGTTGTACTAATTCAATTATTTTTAGTGTTTCCATCCTCATTTCATCAAGTTGATTAAGCTATAAGAGTTTTTCTTTCTATATTTCTTCTAATTCAATTCCTACTTCTACAGCTATTTTCAAAGTTTGTAATTCAAATTCAATAGAGAATAAAAGCTTCTTATCATAAACAAATTCATAGGGTGAAAATCTAGTTGTTATTTTCCAAGTAGTATTATAGGCCCAAATAGATTTTGGTACCTTATCTGCCCAATCCGTTCTTCTAAAATTAACAACCTTGATTAAAATGGTTTCTAGTTCTCTTTTGGTGACTTCAACTGGCCCATTAGCTTATGGATGGTATGGAGATGGTTTTTTTTGTTGAGTTTGATATACTTGCATGAAGTGAATTATCATGTTTGACATGAAATTTGGTCCTTAATTTGAGACTATCTCCCTTGGATCACCAAATCTTTGCATGATTTTAAAATATAAGAAATTATCTACCATCTCTTCTCTTTCATGAGTTAATACTTCCACTTCCACTCACTTGGTCACATAGTCTATATATACTAGGAGATATTCTTTTCCTCTAAAAGGAAGATCCACAAGACCTATAAAATCAATTCCCCATTTATTAAATGGTTCTAAAACTAATTAAGGATGAGGGTGTAGAGGCAACTCTATTGAAAGAGTAGGTTGTCCAATTTTCTGACAAGCATCACAATGTCTGACATATCTTTTTATTTGCTGATGCAGGTGAGGCCAATAGTATCTTGCTCCTAGGATTTTATGTATGGTTCTTTGAGCTGAGTAATGACCTCCTCCTGGTTCATCATGATAAGCTCTGATGATATTATAAGCTTCACCATTTATCACACACCTACAAAACACATGGTTAGGTCCAAGTTTAAATAGCATTTCATTAATCCATGTAAAAGAACTTTCTTTGATTAAATGTTTCTTTTCTTTTTGGTGAAAATTGTAGAGAAAACTTCCCTGTGGTCAGGTAATTGGCTATATCAACAAACCATAGATATTTTGATGAAATAATAAATAGTTGTTCATTTATAAAGTCATCTTCCACTGGTTCTTCTTCACCTATAGTGTTCATTGTTGACAAGAAATCAGCAACCACATTAGACTTCACTAGTCTATCTATAATATTAACATCAAACTGTTGTAAGAGTAACAACCATCTAATAATCTTACCTCCCAAAATTGGTTAGTTGGTAAAATATCTAATAGTTGAATGGTCTGTATAGATAAATACCTTGTAGCCTGTTATGTAGTGTCTAAATTTGTTAATTGCATAGACTACAACTAGGAGTTCCCTTTTAGTTATGGTGTAATTTATTTTAGCATGTGTCATGTTTTTGATAATATAATATATAGCATACATGTTACCCTCTTCATTATTTTATCTAAGGACTACTTCTAGTGCTATATTGGAAGCATTTGTGTATATATGGAATAGTTTAGTCTAATCTAGTCCTCTCAATATTGGAGAAGTAACAAGTTTATCTTTGATGGTCTTAAAAACCTATTGACAACTATCACTGCATTTGAATTTACTATCTTTTGTAAGTAAGGAAAACATAGGGGCAGCTATTTGGCTAAAATTATCTATGAAGCATTTGTAATAACTAGAATGTCCCAAAAAAACTCTTAATTTTAGTTTATGTTTGTGGAATGGGTAAATTGGAGATTATTTCAACTTTCTTTGGATCTACTTGAATGACTTTTACAAAAATATGGTGTCCCAACACTATTCCTTCATCCATCATCAACAAACATTTCTCATGGCTCAAAGATAATTGATGTTCCTTACATCTGATCAATACTCTTTTCAATTTGGTAAGAGCCTCTTCATAAGTTCCACCATAAATGGTGAAATCATTCATACATACTTCAACACAATCATTTGTAAGGCTAGAGAATATTACTAGAACTACTCTTTAGAAGGTTGTTGGAGCATTACAGAGTTCAAATGGGAGTACTCAGTAAGCAAAAGTTCCCCAAGGGTAGGTAAATGTGGTTTTATATTGATCTTCAGCTGCTACCATTATCTGGTTATACCCACTAAACCCATCCAGGAAATAAAAATATCTCTTTCCTACCAAGTTGTCAAAAACTTGATCAATGAAAGGTAAAGGAAAGTAATCTCTGAGTGTTGCTTTGTTTAATTCTCTATAATCTACACATACCCTTAATTTTCCATTTTTCTTGGGCATAATTACCAGAGGTGAAACCCAGTGACTAATTGAGATGGGGTAAATAAACCCAACTTCTAGCAACTTTTGTATTTCTATTTTGACTATTCATTTAATGTTGGGTTTATTCTTCTTTGTGGTTGTCTAACAGGTTTGAAATTTTTTGTGTAAATGTGATGAGTGCATATACTGGGGTGAATTCCCTTCATGTCGGTATAATCCCAAGCAAAAGCCTTGGTATGTCTTTCTAGTAATTCAAAGAGTTGATCTCCCTTTTCATTTGTTAACCAACTATTGATGTTCAAAATCTTTCCAAGTAATACCATGATTGGTTTTGTACCTAGGTAATTGGATTATATTTACTTAAACTCCCTAATCAATGAGTTTAAAGGACATGAATGAGGAAGTAGATTATGAAACATGGTTATATTATCAACAAACTCTTTTTCATTAAGAATCAGTCTTGCTAAAGAATAATGGAATACATCTAAGAAATAATTTTGTTGTTGTTTTACTAATTTATACACACTTTCCTTAATCAATCCATGATCATATGGTGAAAAAAATAGAATAATTGGAAGTGGAGGTTTCATAATATTCATTTTGACCCAAGAATCCTAAATTGAGGCAGTCCATAGTTTCTGGATTGGTAGAGTCTATAGCTTTTAGACTGGAAGAGTTTGTAGCTTTTGAACTGGTAGAGCACATAACTTTTGGACTAGTAGAGTCCGTAGATTCTAGGTATAAGTCTCTATTCAATTCTTCCAATTGTTTTTTAACTTTGATCATAACTAAGGAGGAAATGGTGTTTGATGTATTGTCTGATTCATCCACCCAAAGTTCTTGTATGTGATTTATTGATGGTTTTGTAGGAGGATACAAAGAGAAGGCATTTAGACTTTAACCCATTAGAAATGGTCATGTCTCCTGAACTACAATCAATTAATGCTACTACAGTATCCAACCATGGTCTACCTAGGATTATGGGATACCTTATATTCTTTGTTTTAGGTTGTAAGACCATGAAATCTACTGGATATTCCCAAGACTCTATTAGTACTTCAACATTTTATATAGTCCCTTCTAGTTTAGTTACAGACTGGTCTGTCATTTGAAGAATGGTAGTTATGGGTTGCATTCTCATAAGAGATAATGCATGGAGAGTATCATTTGTCATAACATCAATTACTGCTCCCAAATCTACCAAGACATTAGGAATTTTTTTACCTCTGATTATGACTGTGATCACTAGGCTTCCTGGATCCACCTATTTTGGAACTAATAGTTTTTTTGCTAATAAATCAACAACTTTTCCATTAACATGAATGCTTCCTAGATATTTTTCTTTCCTCCCAAGTGTCTTGATACAAAGGTTTTTGATGATCTTGTTAAATTTAGGTATATCCATAATAGCTTGTAGAAGGGGCACCTCAATATTGATCATTTACAACTCATGGACCAAGTTTGATTCTAGTTTAATACCAATTTATTTTAATCTTTCAAGAAAAGGAACTATTATAGTAGTAGTTTTTTCTTTGTTTGCTTCAAGGCTCATTTTGATTTTAGCCTCTCTAATGTTAAATTGAGATAAGTCTATTTTTTCATTTTCATCAAGTATCTTAGAAATGAGAACTAGAGGTTTTTGTATAGTTTTCCCTGATCTTAAATGTATGTCCAAACACTCAATAGCTCCAACATTGATTATTTCTTCTTATTCATTAACATAAATAGGTGTTGGTTGTTTATTTTTTAGATTTGCTATTGGTTATGTAGGCATTGAGGGTTGATTGATTTGTCCTTATTACTGAATAACTAGAGGTGGCATAATAGTTTGTTGTTGAATTGGTCTTCTTGGTTGGGTGAATTGTGGCTCTAGGTTCCACTATTGATTCCATTATTGATATGGCTATGGCATCCATTGCTACTGTGGTACCCATTATTTTTGTGGTTGTGGTATCAGCCATGGGGGTGTTGGCATCCAATTTTTTCCTACCCATGGATTTTAGATTGATAGAATTTGGGATTGATTCCAAAATGGTGAAGGAACTGAAACATTCCATGGTGCCATCCATGGATTAACTATATTTCTTGCATTAAACTATCCTTGAGCCTAGTTTTGTGGGGCAAAGTTTTGTCTTTGAATATATTTTACTTCTTTAGTGTACTGGACTTGTGTTTTCATTTGATTCTTTAAAACAAGTAGAAGGGTGCAATTTTGGTATCATGATCTATTGCATCACAGATCCCACATGATGAAACATTAGTTCTATCTAGGGGGCAGTCTCTAAGGGCATCTTTCTATCTACACTTAGGATAGTAGATTGCTAAGGGTTCTATTGCATTTGCCTTATCTTGAAGGCCATCTAAAATATTATTTAGTGTAACCAAAATATCTATCTTTATATTAGCAAATTCTTATATTAACTTTACCCACTTCATTAATTCCCCTATTGCTAGTTAATAAAATTACTGCATGCACATTATGTGCACAAGTGGTATCAGATTAGGAATTCTATAATGAGACTCTTTAGAGGTAATTTTAGTTTGATAAAAATTGTACCAAATATTCCTTTCCTAATTCTAGGTTTCATTTGAGATAATTTGGTACAAATCTTAGAAATCTTATCAAAAGCCAACTTGTTTATCTCTACCTCCCATCAAATTTAAGGCATATCTAGTATCTTCATCCAACCCTTCTAAGAAAACTAATTTTTAAACGTCTTCAGTAAGTGGATAATTTCTTCTTTTATGATTGAACATGAATCTATCCAAATAATCCTCTAAATATTCATCCTCATTCTGTTTGTTTTTGAATAAATCCTCTTTTCTTTCTTGCACTTGGTAGTAATCTTGGTATTTGTTTAAAAATTCTATTTCCATGTCATCCCATGTTCCAATAGAATCGCCAGGTAAACCCATGAACCATCTCATAGATGCGTCTTTAAGTGTAAATGGAAGTAGCTTTAATTTCTAGCTATCTATTGTGTAATCGTGGGTTTGACATAGCAACTTAAAATCAAACAAGAATTGATCAAGATCTTCTATAGATCTTCCCAAAAAAATTCGTAGATTAGCTGGTGAAATAGTTTTCATGGGGGTTTGATTATTAGGATCTGTAACAATAGGAAAAGAAAAAGTCCTTCCTGATTGTGTAAGTTGTTAATTTTATTAGAGAGACATTTCTTCTTCTAATGATGTTTCAAAGTTGTGATGATCTTCCCACTAAATATTTGTGGTATTAGTTATGGGTTGTTCAAAATTCTCAAAAAAAAATTTAGTTATGGATTTTTGAAATACTTATAAATCCTTGGCAACTTATAAATAGTGTCTTCCTACAAGATATTGATCCTGAGGAATTTGTCCTATGGGTCTTTCTTGTGGCAATGGCCTAGTTTCTATCCAAGTTTTAGAAGATTCTTATAGATAGGTTTCACTTGTACCTTTTGGTTCACTACTCAAAGATGTTAAAGGAATGTCAACTTGTGTTCTTGATGGGAATTTTGGGATGAATTATCCTTTAGAATCTCTAAAATGGTACATCAATTTATTGAATTGTTTTGGGATTTTACAATTTTTCTATTTTTCACTCTAGACCAATAATTATTACCTTACTAACACCTTGTGATCCCCAAAAATTGTGCCAAAAATGATGAGTGTCATTTAACTCCTCATTTAATCAATATTCAATTGATATCTTATCAACTAGGGCTGGTGTCCAAAGTTATCTGCAGTAAGGTATAGGATGGTAGATCTAGAAGTATACTTATGGGGGTGTTTTGATGATCTTATTCTAACTTTGACTAAAGAAAGACATATGTCATAAACTACTTGATTCACTCTTTGACTAAAAAGGAAGAAATCAAATCAATCCACTCTTTTGATTGAAAGTAAAAATCACACTCCTATTTATGCTTGTATGGAAAGTAAATTCACAATCCTATTTAACAAAAGGAAATTTACTTCACACATTTGTTGTAAAATAAAACACACTTTTACTTAGAAAGGAAATGATTTTGGAATAATAAAATGCATTTAAAACTGTGAATTTGTTTTGATGCTTTAATGAATAAAATAAACATTAATAAGATTCTAATTAGTTATAACAATGAATTAATAAAGCATAACATAAATACTATACATAGTTCCTGGTTTCAAGGAGAGTGGGACCTTGCTCCTCTCAGACTTAGGAACAAAGATTAATCAATACTGGAAACTAAAGTGATAATTTATAAAATTGAAATGATTACAATCTGGCTAAAACCTATAATATGCTTGTACAAATATTTTCCTCTTTATCTTCTCTCTATCATTTGATATATATATATATATATATATATAATTATCTTTTCAATGATGAAAGTCTTACATTTTATACTAATATAATCAACTCAAAATAGGATTCAAAGAAATAGGATTCCTTGGTCAATCCATTCATCTAAATATAGGAGATTAGATTTCCAAGAGATCCAATTATTCTGATGAAATAGATATCCTATCCTATAATAGTCCTAAGATCCAAATATATATATACAACTTTATCAAAAGAAAATCCTAAAAGATAGTAGGTAGTTATTTTCCTTATTTGATTCTAGCTGGAATGATTCTCTCTTATCCCTATTTGGCCAATAACTTCCCCATTTATAGCTTCATCCTTATAGAATTCTTGGAATTGACCCTGCAGAGTTGAGAGGAACAAACCTACAAAGTCTATATAAATAAGCATGTAGATTCCATAGAAACAAGCCTATGGAATCCATAGAAACAAGCTTGTAGAGTTCATAGAAACAAACCTGTAGAGTCCATAGAAACAAGCTTGCAAAGTTTGTAGAAACAAGTCTACATATTCTATAGAAGCAAGCCTATGGAGTCTATAGTTCTGTTAGATGGAGATCAAAATTGCATGTTCACTATACATCACCTATATCTTCTTCCTCAGCATTATTCACAACAAAAATCACTAAAACATGCTATGTATTAGACATTAATGACAAATTAAAGGTTTAGTCTTTGGTTCAATATAAATAAGACAAATATCTATTTTCCATGTAATAGCTATCTAACAATCTAAGATTTGCATGAGATAATATCCTTCAAGAGATGAATTGAGGGAAATAACATGTCAATAATGAGCCATATTTTGAGCTCATCAAATACTTGATCAGATATATGATTCTTGAATCGATCAATTTCCTTAGTTCTTGAGCCATGAAAGATTCAATTTTTGGGTTAATTGGCCTTTGTTTTTGTCAGATGATTTTGGCTTTTCCCACTAGATCTATGGTGTGTTGAATTAAATCACAATCATATCCTTTCAAATCATCATAGGTCCATATAATGACCCCTTCATAGTGGTCATAAAAATAATCAACCACTCCATATAATCTTAGGTAACTTCCTTTTTGAGCTTTAATTTACTTCCATCTTTGACATAAAGTTGGGAGTAGTCACTTGTATTTGTCATTTTTTGCGTCATCAGAGTCAAATAGATTTTCTAGGGTAATGAGCAATTTTAGTGTTTTCTTCATATTTAATTGCATAATTTGATCTCCATATGCATTTTCAATTTTTGCCTATAATTGCTCCATGAATTTGCATGATTGTTATATGAACATAACCATTTGTGCATCTCTTTAGAATACCTACTAGTTCTAGTCACTATCAAGAATGGTAGGTATAAGGATTACCCATACCACTTTCTCATTGGTGAACAAGTCTATCACTAAGTCAAATTGGGAGCTAATTGTTTCAATTCTATTTGCATCTACATTCGTGACGCTAGGGATGATCTAAATATTGAAAGATTTAAAGGTTTTGATCAAACCCCATATTTGGTGATGGTAGGACCTCATGTGCACATTATTTACATCCATAACCCCTCTCACCTATTTTACCAATAATTTGGAATCACTGAATAATTTTAGCTACTTTATGCCTATCTACTTAGCATGTTTGAGGCTATGGACCAACATTTCATATTTGACTTCATTGTTTATGCAGGAAAATTGAAATCAAAAGGATCAAGGGATCCCTTTTCTATATGGATACACCAATCAGATGCTTTCTATAGAATAGGTCTTGTATTTCACACTATCAAAATATATACTCCAAAAGTTAGACTCGTCTCTTTGACCCTTTGCTAATTTCTTCTTTCTTCTGTATGACCTCAAGGATGGATTGGTCTTCATCATATATTATATTGGTTCTAAGGTCAGTGGAATTAATGTTTATGAATGGATCACTCTTGATGAATTCATTGATAAGGGCCTCTTCCTTCAAGCTTCTGGTGTCCACCACTTTTTCTTCTTTGAACATCTCTATGTGGTACAGACATGTCTTATAGAAAGAAGTGTGCATTGCTTTGAAATTTATCATAGCCTTGTCTACTATGTAATCCTGATACAATGGCTCAGATAATACTTTTAGCTTTGACCCATATTTTCTCCTTAAGATTAAATGGGACCAATCTAATGATATATATCTACCTATTTTGGTAGTGAAATATCTTGATAAACATAGCTTAAAAATGGGCAAGATGTCTACCACTATAACATCTTATGACACAGTAATATTAGGAAAAGAATATAATGTGAGGGGAAGATATCTAATGATGCCTATAGTTTAGACCTTTTTTCCATCCAACTACATCACCTTTTTATTCAAGGGTTCATATTTCAATTTTAGTGCATCCATGATCTTCTTAGGCATCATCATTATGTTATCACCAAAAAAAATCATGGAGTTGTGTAATAGCTTCTTCCTAATGATAAACATCAAATAGAATGTAGTAGGTTTTGACTTTCTTACCTCTTCTTTGGAGTTGATGAATTTGGATGGTAACTAGTGTTGTGCACTCATGTTATCTTCATTTCCCTTCATCTATGTAGACTCTACACCTGGCTTTCTTCACGTGGGTTTCTACCATTCTTCCAAGGCTTCTTTTAGTAGAGACTTTTGCTCTAAGATAGATAAGACATCCTAGAGAGAAATGTTGGATGGAAATTTATGTAGATACTCCACTACATTATATGACCTTAGATGTGGGACCTCAGGGTCTTTTAACTTGTATCTCACTATTACACTCTATTGTTAATATGTTAGAAGTGGAGGTTGGGGTAATAGACTCTTTTTAAAAGTCACTTTGGGATTTTTAGAAACCTCTAGGCTCTTAGTCAATCTTTTTTGGAGCATGTGTAATAGTCAGATTGGACTTGAATATCTCTATACATAAAAACTTTGCTTTCATAGATTGCATTTTCACCTTTTACCTAAGATAAAAGTGCATGTTTTAGGGTTATTTATTCTTCTTGTTCTAGGGACATCCCTTGCATCTATGTTGTTAATACAACATTATCAACCCCTAAGGATCGATACTCATGGGAGGATGAATCTAGTGCATTCTCCTATAACTAGTGTTCATTAATTTCTATTATAGATTACCTCTTGGGTAATTTTGGGGCACATGTGTGTCATTACATGGGAAACACCATAAGTTAGAATCATCCACCATGTTATTTTGTTTAATGACTATATCCCTACTTTAATTTAGTATTATTATTTATAAATGATCAAAAACCACCACCATTTGATTTTTGGGTCACACTTGATGGTTTGGTACTTGATGATTTAGTGCTTGGTGGTTTGGAATTTACCTCTCTTGATATTAGTTCTACAGGTATGGTGCTTTCCTTTCATGGTAGCTTTATAAAGGGGGTTTTATAATCTTATATTACTACCTTTTGAGGTTTATTATCTCATTGGAGAAGCTCTACAACATACTCTTCATGTCATTCATCTCTATGACTAGTGATGGTTGAGTGGGTGTGCTCACCTGAGCAGGTTGATATGTGTATATAGAAGGTGGCACTTGTAAGGTACTCAAGACTTCTTCTAGTGGTGACATTTATATTTCTAGGAACATTAGCATTTGATTGCTTAAGAATAAGTTTTCTTACATCTATAAAGTTTTTCTAGGATCTTACTACTAGCTCATATGTGTCCAATAGTGTTTGACCTCCAAGTGACTGAATCATGATAGCAATATCTGAGTTGAAGGCCTTGAGGTAGAATATAATGGCCATATCCATGAGTAGTTGAGCTACTATTTGGATCCTTTAGTACGTCTTATATGACTTGGTATTAAAATTCATAATAGCCTCTTGTAGGGCCCTCTTGATAATTATCAATTGTTGTAGGAGAGATGATCGGTCTACCTTCTCATTGAATCACTCAAAAAATCTATTTCCCAAGTCATCCCAATAGGCTATAAAATTGGATGGAAATGATTATTACCAGTCAATAACTCATCCTTTAAAATAGGTGGCTAGTATCTTCAAGGATAATTTTACTCTATTACATAGTTCACAATGCATACATTTGTGACATATTCGAGATATTTTACTACACTCTTGAAATCTTCCCCTAAAAATTTAGGGACTAATTTTAAGGCATTCATAGGGATGGGGTCTCATGTAGTTAAAGGTATTGGAGGGATAAGTGGTCTTCCACTATTCCATGCTATGAAATTCTTTATTAATCCCTGTATAGCCATCTATTATTGTTGAGTATAACTAGATCTCATGGTCCTTTGGCAAGTTGTAACTCCTAGAGGTGGTATTAGAAAATTTGGATTCTTCACTATCTATGACCTTTTAATGGGTCTTTGGTTCATACACTTAGGCTCCTATTTAGGTAGACTAGTATTTTGGGTCCCACTGGGTGTGCCAAAAAATATTAAATTTTTGACACCTAAAACTCTTGATGTAGGTGAATAACCTTCTTTGGGAAGCTTTATAGGTGTGGGACTTGAATAAGGTCGATAAATAAACCTATAAATAAGGTTTTAGAAGTTATATCTTCATACTAATTGGGAGTGAAAAAGGTAAGAGAGAAACATAAATAAATCTTAAAACAAAAAAATAAAGGTGACACATTGAGATCTTTAAAATATTAACCTAAAATTGCATAAAATAGCTTGAATCCTCATACATTATAGACTATTAAATGAGCATATTCATGAATT